>JASANF010006834.1:0-53743 GCA_030248245.1 Trissonchulus sp. WLG1_4
ACCGATTAGTTAACGGCAGGTAAATAAGCGTATCTCACGACTAAATTTGTTCCGTACGTCGACACACGGATGCTGAGAGTTTTCTCGCTAGTGTTGTCCTCGTACTTGCGTTTCGACGCTCTTACTATTTTATTTTATTATACCTTGGTACTTACACCTGCATTAACTTCGGTTAAGCACTATTGGATTACATAGATGAATAATTATATAAGTATATTAACTCAAAATTATATATCTTATTTCAAAAAAATTGACCTAGATCAATCAGTTATATTGATTGTTTTTTAAGTTTTTATGTTTTACCCTATCAAAATCAAAATGTTTTCATATTAATTTTACTTACAATTACGTACATTACAGCTCGTCTAATTTCTACTTTAATTATTCTATTGCCTATTATTTTATTGTGTTCTGAATTACTCTTTTCGACTCTAAAACCTAAAAATATGTTCTAAACGATGTATGAAACTAGTAATACTTCTAGTTCTCACTACTATTCTACTGTATCTGCACCGGCCAGTCACCATACAGTACTGGTACTGTATTGGTTTACTGGTTCGAGAAGTCGACAAGTGTTCGCTCACTTTCGACTACCGATCTGGCTTTTGCCGCTTAGTCCATTGGCATGCCCATAGGACTTATAGTATCTGACCGGCATCTTTAGATGACCGATTTCTGATTTATTCGCATCTTGCTTGATTTTTAAAACGTTAATCTATTACTAATCTAGTAATTCGTAACATTACTTACGTCTTGAAACACTCCCTCCCTTATTCCTTTCAACTCTACAGTTTAAAAGTTTTTTCTTAATTGGATATTAACTATTTATAACTCAAAGTAGCCTATAACTATCCTCATTGTATCTGCTCCGACCAGTTACCTTACAGTACTTGTACTGTATGTGTTAACTGGTTCGAAGAGTCGACAAGTGCCCGCTCACTTGCGACTAATGATTTGGCTTTTGCCGCTTAGTCCACTGGCATGCCCATGGACTTACAGTATCTGACCGGCATCTTTTAGATGACCGATTTCGGGTCTAATTTTATCTTCTTTCAACTTTAAACTGTTTTCTAATCTATCAACTCGTTATACTTAACGCCCTACCTCTATTCGCCGTACTTTTAGTTCGGAAACGGGTGCTGTTGGAGGACGATACTTTGGCGGAAGAAGGGAATGCGGACCAACGGACCACGGACAGTACTAGTACGAATAGACGGAATCGGAAGAAGGCGAAGCGAACGATTGACCCTCCTGGCGGACAGACCTCGGCGACCCCTGACGATCATTCTCTGGCTACGAGTAGACGACTGGACAAGCTTGAACTACGACTGAAAAAGGTGGAAACGACGGTCAGACGAAATGAGCAGAATTCGAAAAATCACAACATCCTGATACGAAATTGGCCTGAAGAAAAGACTGAATCGGACAATGCCCTAACGGACACGATTATAAAGTTTCTGAGAGATTGGCTTATCCCGAATGACCTTAAGCTGAAAAACACAGACATTAAAGTTATCCATAGATTTCGGGGTAAGACATCGATTCGGCCTATTGTTGTTGCTTTTTATGCTCCTAAATGGGTCAATGCGGTAATGAAAAACGTTGGTAAGCTCAAGTCTTTCAATTCGGACCGCAAGACCCGGGGTCTCACCCAAATTTCTGTGTCACGGCATTTCGAAAACCAAAAGTCGAACATGATCTCATACCTAAATTCAATCAAAAAGGCTATTGTGAATACTGATTGTAATGGTGTGAATGTCAAAGTCGATGAACGGCCTAACGACCCAGTTATTGTTATTAATAACGATAAATTTACGGTACACAATTTACCGGATAAATTTTGTGACCTTATAGGCCACCGCTATACGCCTTAATCGTGGGTGAGCTATCGGTTCGCAAAAACTTCCGTACGACCAATGATGACCTTAAGAGGACATATCGATGTAACTTCTTAACGTTTTACTGGTATTTTTTCTTTCTCCTTTTAATTTACTATCATTCAAATTTAATTATTTAACTATTTAATTTACTTTTTCTCATTTCAATATAAACGTAATTATATTTCTCTCCCAAAATTGAGTCTGCTTTTTAATGCTATTGCTAAATATCACTTATATTTACCAATAGATACCTTTCTATTACTAAACTTTAAATGATAACCAATAGATAATTTTATTTAACTTACACAGAACATTCCGAGACGTTCTATTTTTAATCAAAAATAATTAGTATAATATATCAACTCTATATAATTGATATAAAACCAATTATAGCCGAAAATTGATAAGTATACACAGTCAAGATAGAGTCTATGGCAGAGTGTACCAGTAAATTTATCAAACTAAACTTTAACCTTTTATCTGGCGCGCCTTAACCTGTTTGGGTTACATTAAAACTTTCTGAACTGGTGTCCTTTGTCTTCTTGAAGATTGTTTCTCGTGTTGACTATGATGGACCTGTGTGTCTGATAATCTTTTAATATGCCCAAGATAGTCGTAAGACTATGCTCATTGCATCGCCGCTGCGAGCTTGGACAATAGATATAATATTATTAGTCACCAGAACTATTGAGACGTATATTGAGTCTCCCTAGAAGTTCGGAATATAACTTCTTTGAATACGTACTTAGCACTTGCTATTAGTACCAGCCGCTCCGCCACATATTCAGCGACAGCGGTCATAAGATACGTCAGTAATAGCTTTTAGACGGCTAGTTTCCTCTTGGGGTTATAACGTAGGGCTGACCGCAAGCTCTTCGGCCACCGGGGTCACTAGTTTACAGGGTTTCTAGTGTTCTCTGCACCCATACTCGATCTAAGCAATTGTTATTTGCACTGATACATAAAGCAGTAGACACAGCGGTCACCTTTAATGTCGGGCGCATTACTGGTGTTGGGGGTAGGGTTGCCTGCATATTCGGTCGCTAAAGTAATCACCTGCTCCAAACGTAATTGCATCACTTGTACACATTTAGACATTGGTCATACATTTACGGACGCCTACACAAATAGACAACACAGCACGCTGACCCAAACTGATACCAATTTGGATTGTAACGCCTCGAATATAGTGTATCTAATCACTTGCACAGACTGTAACATACAATATGTCGGAGAGACTAAGAGGACCTTGAAACAGCGTTTCAGGGAACACAAACGAACCATTGAGCACGAAGAATCCATTGGATGTAAACTCATCCGAGAACATTTCAATAGCGGAAGTTGCAAAAAATATTCGGTCAAAATCATTGAAAAACTAATGGATTATGACGAACTATTGGATAAAAAGATTAGGCTAGATCGTGAGGATTACTGGATCAAAAGATTAAAAACCAAATTTCCGTACGGCTTGAACGACAAAGTACGTCAAGAAAATGTCGAAAAATCAACCTATAGTATCTTTTCAAAAAATGAAAGATACAGCCACAAACGTGGCATCAGAAAAAGAAGAAGTTTCAAAAAAGAATGTATTGATGTAGATACATTCATCTCTGACTTTAAGTCAGAATTCGGTAATAACCCTATCGCATTCAGACGAAAGGTAGTTGAACAAATCATGAGACTCAATCGAAAATCACTTCTTGCGCTGCACTTGAAACTATTTGATTGTTCATTAACGGAACCCAATCGAATAATACTTGATCTTTGTCAATATAAACTAGAAAGCAGATCAAAAGAACAAAAATTAAATGCCAAAACTTTGAATAAACACAAGATTCTTTTCCATTTCATTAATAAAGCCTGTGATAGACTATGTCAGCCGTTCAACAAAATAATAAACGACTTAGATACATTGAAATTATGGCCAAAGACTATACCGATTGAACCGGCTAAACCTATGATTATTTTCTCGTATAACAAAACAATTTCGTCGTTATTTTTCAATTACAGACAAACGATACAAGACCTTGATGTAAAAGAATGGCTGGATAGTAATATCACTTGTGATTGCTCTAATTCCACTTATGTTGACAATCATCACGGACATATAATCACCGGAGACGCCAGTGTCACCGGAGATACAGAAATTCAAAAACTCTTGGAAAAGGGAACAAAATTTCGGATACCAACTAAATTTGACCTTGACACGGCCAAATCTTCCTTTCACAAAGGTATTAACGATTACTGTGAAAAAGTGAGCAAGCAATATAAAATCCCGATCTATGACCTTAACGAGTGGAAAACTGAAATTGTTCGTAGATTATTTTTAATCTCATTCAATATCTCGGTTAATCAACCGAGCATGGTTATGTCTAAACGTATAAAAGAAAAGATCAAATGTTTACAAGAAAAATTCGTCTTTACAGTAGTAGATAAAGCCGCACAAAATTTCGCTATTATTTGCAAAAAATTTTATATTTCAAAGATCCTGGAAGAAGTTGGTATCACGGAAAACAACAATACTTATGTATCTATCGATACATTTAGTATTGATCAAATAATCAACAAATTAACGTTGGAATCAGCCGAATTTGGATTCCCAGTAGATGCAAACAACAAAAATTTACCATTTATTCAAATGATTCCAAAATTCCACAAGAACCCTATTGGATTCAGAACCATCATATCTAGTACAAAATCATGTACTAAACCTATCTCGATAGCCATATCGCACGGATATAAACTTATACAAAATCGAATTAAAAATTACTGCAAATTTTCTCTAAAAAACTACTGGAATATCAACCCTTTTTGGATTATTAGCAATAACCAAAATCTATTAAAGGACATTAATACTATCAATCAGCTACATTCGGCATCTAGTGTTAACACTTTCGATTTTGGTAAATTATACACCAACCTTGTGCACACGGAAATTATAGATAATTTACATTATATTCTACCTATTGCCTTCAATCAAAATCGGAAAATGTCACTGCACAATAACAGTGCGAATTGGTTTAAGAACTCAACCTCTGGGGTTGAAATAGACGAACACAAGATGCTGGATTTGACAAAGTGGATCGTCGATAATAGTTATCTCACTTGCGGAAATATACTATTGAGACAAATAATCGGTATACCTATGGGTACCAACGTTGGTCCATTTATTGCTAACTTAGTACTATTTTCGTACGAACTGAAATATATCAAGAGTATTATCAAAAATAAAGAATTCAAACAACGTTCTAAACTCCAATGGGTATACCGATACATAGATGATATTACTCTACTAAACGATGACGACTGTTTTGAAACGTGTTACAAAAATGTTTACCCAGAAAGTCTAACTCTGAACAAAGTCAATACTTCTAACAAAATGGCTGACGTTTTAGACATGACAATCGTCATCGAAAATAATAAATTCATCTCAAAGGTATATGACAAACGTGACTATTTTAATTTCGATACTATATCCCCACCACACCTGGAAGGCAACATCTCCACTTCGTGTGCATATAATACTTTTTCCAACGAAATCCACCGATTTAGCAAACTTTCAAGCAAACTAGAAGATTTCATTGAACGCGTCAAAAAACTAATACCGAAACTCGCTATTAAAGGATATAGTAAACGCAAATTAAAAGAACGTTTGACATTAGTCAGTACCAAACATCAAATCCATACCAAATACAGCATCGGTAGTGCCAAACTACTTCAAAGTATGTGTTTCACTAATACTTAATTCACACTTGAGATCAGGCAGGAGGCGACGAAACCACTTTCAACCTCTTTTCAAACTATTTTTCCAAAAAGCTCAAAAAAACAATTTACTGGTTAGCAGCTCCACTGATGAGTCGCCTGCACCAGTAATGGTCTGGTAGATCCTGCAACGCACTACTAACCTTTAGGTAATAGTTTTTTGTTAGCACATCTAACCCGTCATTACTAACACAACTTAATATTGTTGTGCCTGTTACAGGGAAAAGGCACCATGAAATTTCGGTTAAGCTGGACGTTTTTCGTCTTCATTGGGCTGATCAACACGTCAACAGTCGAACGATAGTTCTAGAAGCCCGATCATAAACGGCAATACGGGTATAGCCTTATGCTTTTTACACAGTGACTAACTAGCTTACCGATTAGTTAACGGCAGGTAAATAAGCGTATCTCACGACTAAATTAATATGATATGTTCGCAAGTTCACAATCCATATTACACAAAAAAAACTTGAACTATCATGAAAAACAAGCAGCAAACCAAATTATTCTACTGTGAAGTTACGTACGCGCATACATGGCACACAGCCAACCGGGGGGTACCGTCTAGGGGACTATTCAACATCTGAGCAAAAAAGTGATAACACCAGTGAATGCACAGCATATGGGTTTATATTCGTATACAAAACGATAGACCTCCAGCTATAACCATGATAGCTCCACTGCCCGTAGCGAGCCTACCCCCGTAATACACGTGGCGGGGGGTATGGGCATGACCTGGGGCTTATAAGCCGAAATTCAAAAAAAGCCCATGTTAGTTTCTATTCCACTACTGTACCACCTCACATGCAAAAGATCATGACTGGCCGTTTTGCGCAACTTCTTAAAAAGTGTGCTAAACTTTTTCGTACTTAGTCATTTTTTGGACCCCAAAAAAGGGGTTTCCCCCCTCCCAGTACAGCCTCTCACGGAAACACCCGAGCAAAACCATTTTTTCCGTGTCTATTGCAGGCTATACGAAATGTGAAAAACCAAAAAAGGTGTCGCTCGGATGAACTACCGGCGAGAAAAGTTCTGGGAAAAAAAAAGAGCGAAAGTCCGTGAATTTTGGGGGGTTCCCGGGGGTATCTCAGAAAATACTTGACCGATCCGCCTGAAATTTTGCCAGCACTTAGGTATTGCCAAGGGGTGTACACACACAAAATTTCGTGTAAAAAGCTCTTCTATATTTTGAGCTACAAAAAGTTCAAATTCTCAAAATCCGCAATAGTGCTAAATTTTCCTATTCTAGGGTTGGGCGCTATCGCGCCAACCCTGATATATATATCAGGGATCGACCGGAGTTCCGGTTCCGGTTCCGGTACTGTTTGGCTCCGGTTCCGATTCCGGTATTTCAAAAGTACCGGAACCGGAACCGGAACCACAAAATTTCTGCCAAAAGATTTTGCTTTGAATTTTGTGTTGTTCGTCCATGAAAATTTTCCGATAGGTCTCCAATTGACCACAATCGGCCTAAAAATCAAAAATTTCTCCAGATTTTTTCTGGCGAGACTCTTGCGACTCTGTGCCTAGTTTAGTCTTAGTCTTCTTTCTTATTCTCTTTCGGCAATTTCTTACACCCAGCATATTATGTAGTGTACAAGTGTAGCATTAGTGTAGTGTACATCATGTAGCTTAATACACTGATATGTTTGTTATAGAATATTATAGTATTATTATATTCTTTATAAAATTAATATAGTATTTTTTATTCTAGCTTTCTTTCTTACTATGTTGCAATGCTTATTCTTTATCTTTATCAGCAATGCTGTGCTTCTGTGTCCAATTTCTTGTATTACTTTAACTACCACAATGAAAGCCTAAGGTCCTCCTCCTCGAATGGAGGGAAGGTCCTCCACCCTAAATTTTTTCCCAGTGATTTTTTACACAAGGGTCCCCCCTTTGGTTTTTATGGTCCCGCCAGAAAAATTTTCTGGGTACGCCACTGGTATCTCCCATGATCGTCTGGGCATGAAAGGGTTAAAACAGGGGTTGCAGGGACTTTTTGCGTAAAAACTATACATATTTTAAAATCTGGGGACTGTTAGAAGGGTAGTAAAAATATGAGTACAAACTACAAAAGTAAACAAAAGAAAATTTTTTTAAATATTGCAAAATAATTAATTATTAATTATTAATTATTAATAATTTATTTTTTGCAAAATTCTGATTCATCTAAAACTAAAAACATTAATTTATATAACGCCTGTTGCCTGTAGTATAAACTTTAATCAACCCGCACCAACGTTAGTCACAATGCAACACAAAACTGTTATTTTCAATATATGCAAGCCCAAAACTTGTCCTCCAAATTTTCATTTCAATCAAATACAGATATAATGTCATGTATATATAAGAGCTTAGGCTGTAGAAAACCACTCTGCGAGAAGCGAGTTGATGTGGCTCCGCTTCGTTGTCTGTATCTTTATCGAAACATTATTTACACTGATGACCTGATGCTGGGTTTTTTTTTGCGCAAAAACGTTCGCAATTGCGAAAAAAATTGCTGATTGCGAAAAATTTTCGAACCTTTTCGCAAAATTGCGAAAAATTTTTGACGCAGTGGAGGTGAACTCGTAAGGTCTATGCGCTGATTTTTGTGGTTTAGTCGGAAAACATTTCTGATACGTCTCCAATTGACCAAATTTGGCCTAAAAATTGAAAATTTCTCTGACTTTTTCAGATCCCCTAGGCCCGAATGGGACACTTTTTCTTCCTTGCATAATCACACCGACTGCATGTAACATTACTAGATGGTATAATAGGGGTCGGAGGTGACATAATTAAGTAACGTTTCAAAATGTTAGCATTTTCAGGCCTAACTTGATTATTGGCCGGGTATTCTGAAATTTCTTTACGGCTGAGCATCGATTGTGAAAAATTTAAAAATGGCTCCATAAATTTAAATAAAAATGTCAAAATCGTTGCCTTTTGGTCAAAACGGGTAAAAATTGCGTCAGCCTTAATCCTGTATAGGCGTAATAATGTTTTATTAACATTTAAATGTAAAATCTACTGCATAAGTAACAAAAGTAAGTCTGCGAAAACAAATTTGATTTTGCGAAAAAAATTTCAAGCTTTTCGCAAAATTGCGAAAATTTGCCAGCGAAAAAAAACCCAGACCTGATGTATATATATACAAAAAACGTGTAATACCTGGGATACCAGAGGAACAAGAGTTTGTTCAATCGATTTTGTGCGAATTTCAAGATTTCTGGGATCTAATCTTGGATTTGGTACTGGCACCATGGGACGACTAGGACCGCCACTTTACTAAAACAACCAGCAAAAGCGAATTGGTCAGGCACACCAACAGAAACAACCATTTCGCGGTTGCTAACAGGCCACTCGACTTCACCACAAGATAAATTGAAATACTTTGTAGTTTTGTTGTACGGCGCAACTGAGGCGGGGGGGATTCAAACTCATATTTTTTCAACGTGAAGACACGTTTTTATAGAAAAGCATGCGCTGAGTTCATTTTTAGCACTTTCCAAGCGAAAAGACGACGATTCATACCTTTTCGAAAAAATTCATTTCATAAATCATTGTTTTTCAACATACTGCGCCTAATCGTAGAAAATCATGACCAATACAGTCGTAATATCAGCCTGAAGTTTGATTGCCATAAAGTAACACAATGATATATTTAATACAGCTCTGTTTGCAACATATTTAGCTCAATATTAAAATGTTAATGTTAATGTTAACTGTTAATTTTGCCAACTAAAAAAATGAGGCGCAATCAGTGGCGTATTTAGGGGGGGGGGCTGGGGGGGCTGCAGCCCCCCCCCCCCCCCTTAGCGGTTTGAGCACCCCCCTTAGAGGGTCGCAGCCCCCCCCCTTTGAGCGCTCCGCACCCCCCCCCCTCGCCGGTGCCGGGGGCTTACCTTGCACACCACCCCCCCCCCCTGGTCGCAGCCCCCCCCCCCCCCTTTGCGAAATCCTGGATACGCCACTGGGCGCAATATACAAAGTTAAATTGAGCTTATAATCAAAAGTTTCAGTTTCTTCTTGCGTAGTCAATAAATTAATTACAATTTCCTACAAAAATAAGCATCATTAGTCATGAGTAGCGATTTGTAATGAAATCGAATACCATAAATACGATTTGAGAACGTCACTGATGCTCAGCATCAAGCTGGCACTGACAGTCAATTTCGGTTTAAAAGTGGAGCTTTATTTATGATTTCATTGTAGCAAGGGTCCTTTTATTTGATGCAAGCAAGTAAGACTAAGCCTTTCCTGACCAACCTACTACGCCACAGCCTAAAGGCCGATTTACAAGGTGCGATTTAAGGTGGCACTCCTGAAATGTGGGTTTTGGCCATTATTTTGAAAACGCGCAGAAATAAACATGCATCGTAAGAACAAAAGTTGCTCAGAAGTGAATTTCCTTCAATTTGATGTACATATCACGTAAATTTTTTTGAACATTTTTGAGCAAATTTCGTCAAGAAATAGAGATTTTCACGGAAATGCCTTCACAAGCCAGTGCATTTACACGTATGTAATGAATTTGAAAGGCTGTTGTGTTGAAAGGCAGTTGTGTTTTACTGAAACGTAATTAAAAATTATTGGTGTTTTATTGAGTGTGGTATAATTTTTTGTGAACTAACGCAATACTTTCTGCATGAGACAGAAATAAAGTGCGTGTGAATACAAACGCAAATTTTCGGCTTGCGATTTTTAAAAATTGGCTCAACGAAAAAAGTTAAAATTTGGCACATAAATGCACCTTGTCATCTTCGAGTGGTCGCAAAATTTGATTTTTGACAAATCGATAGTATTTAAAAAATTTAGCCAAATTTATGTTTTTCAAAAATCGCGATTTTTGTGTTTTTCGATATATCAATCATATTCATCCAAAATGACTTTTTGCGACCGCTCGATCACGTTGAGGCAAGCAAAATGAGCTATTGATTGTGTAACCGCTACTTACTTGCGAAGAGAAATCGCAAGCCGAAATTTCACTCACGTTTGGTCTCCACCTACAGTGAATGCTAATTAGTATCAATCAACTTTATTTTTTGTATTTAGGCATACACTTACACCACTGTACTTTTACACCAGCTTGCCATTGTGTATCTAAAATTGGCCCCAAACTGCCGTTTTTTGAAAAGTCACATTTCAGGAGCGCCACCTTAACTGCGATTTTGCCGCAGCGTTTCTGCCGCTGCGGCAAAACGCAGCTTGCCGCATGGAAAACGCAATGTCTGAACAGACGAATCGTTTTTAGTGCGGAATGACTGCGTCTAGATTTTGCCGCAGCGTTCTAAACGCCAAACTGCAATTCGACCTGCGATTTCATGGTGTTTTGATTCTGCGGACGTGTTGGTTTCAACTATTTTCGCGGAGCAATTTGTCAATTTTTTCAAAGAAAAAAGACGCAGCAAACTGGCATACGAGACGCACTGAGGCCGCAAAGTTTGTTCAGACGGTGCGTTTCACTTACCACACCCTGCGGCTTGCGCTTTGCGTCAAAATCGCAGCGGCAAAAACGCACCGTGTGAATCGGCCTCAAGGCACAGGAAAACTTTTCCCAGGAAAAACCCAGAAAAATCCCAGAAAAAACCCAGAAACCAAATTGGTTTCTGGGTTTTTTCTGGGTTTTTTCCGGGTTTTTTCTGATTTAGAAAAAACCCAGAAAAACAATTTTCTGGGGTTTTTTTGGGTTTTTCTTGAATTTTTCCGGGTTTTTCTCGGTTTTTTCCGGGTATTTTCTGGATTTCTTCTTGGTTTTTTTCTGATTATTGAGATCAGTTTCTGGGTTTTTTCTGGGTATTTTCTACGTTTTTTTCTTGGTATTTTCTGGGTTTTTTCTAGGTTTTTTCTGGGTTTTTTCTAGGTTTTTCATGGGTTTTTTCAAGGTTTTTTCTGGGTGTTTTCTGGTTTTTTTATAGGTTTTTCAGGGTTTTTTTTAGGTTTTTTCTGGGGTTTTTCTGGGTTTTTTTCTAGATTTTTTCTGGCTTTTTTCTAGGTTTTTTCTGGGTTTTTTCTGGGTTTTTTCTACTGCAAGGGTTTTTTCCTGCACAAACTTTGGACAGTCACTGGTAAACCATAACGTTGTTCACTGTTTTTTTAGTTTTAGAAGTATGTGTAGATTAAAGGTAAGTGTTTTTGTGAAAAAATATGACAACTCAAAAATTATTTGGAAAATTAATTTGTCACACTCTAATTTTTCAATATGCAAAATTTTTATATTTTATAGAAAATTCTACAGGCTTGAGAACTGCACAGAAATTGATGTGTGATATAGTGGTGTGGGGGAAAAAACCTTACGCGTTTTGCGGGAAGAGAGCCCTTGTGATTCCTAGCCGAACCTTTAGACATAGGCCCTTTTTGAGTATGTAGGTGGAAAGCGCATCCCAAACTGACGTACATATATACCAAACCAATTTTTGTGCAGTTCTGAGGTCTGTAGCATTTTTTATGAAAAATCAAAATTTCGCATGTTGAAAAATTTTAAAGTGACAAAATTTTCCAAATTTGACTTTTCATAATTTTTCACAAAAACACTTTTGGCGAACGCTCTTTGCATTTTTCAAGAAAGTTACCTTTCCTCTATACTTCTAAAGCTCAAAAACAGTAAAAAACGTTGTGGTTGACCTGTGACTCTTCAAAGTTTTGTGCGGAAAAGAACCCTATTACGGGGAAAAAACCCTATTTTGTTGGGTGACAATTTTTGGCTAAACTCACCCATTGTTGCTACAAAAGTTAATTCATCTGGACTAAAAACGTGCGTAGACTTCATTGAAACCGTTTATTTGGCCGCAAAACGTCGTTTTTGTCGTTTTGGCCCTTACCCCGAAAACCCTTTACGAAACCTGTTTTGGCGATGTTTCACCAAAATTTGGCATTTTTTGCAATATTTAGGTTTTAGCTGCTGCGTACCACTTAAATCCAAGATTGATAGACGCGGGCGGTGTTTGTCCACTGTTTCTAACGTAATAAGCGCAAAAATCTGTTTTTAATGCTGTTAAATACGTAAAAAAGGCATTTGGGCAGAAGTCATTTCTGCCAAAAAGGGTAGATTTTGAAGAATCATTGTGAGTCACAGGGGTGTCGGAGAAACAGTTTTTTAGTTCATACTGCAGCCTAAGAGTTGTAGAACACGATGAAATTGTGTTTATACTCACTGCTAATAGAACAACCATAAAAAGTGATAGTTTTTTCCCCTGGAATATAAATAAAAATACATAAATATATAAATAAAAATAAATATAAATATAAATAAAAAAACCTGAAATATACCCAGAAAAAACCCAGAAAAATCCCTGTAAACCTAAAATATACCCAGAAAAAACCCAGAAAAACCCAGAAAATACCCAGAAAAAACCCAGAAATTACCCCGAAAAAACCCACCAAAAAACCAAAAAAATCCCAGATAACCTGGAATATACCCAGAAAAAACCCAGAAAATACCCAAAAAAAACCCAGAAAATACACAGAAAAACCCAAAAAAAACCCAGAAAATACCCAGAAAAAACCCAAAAAATACCCAGAAAAAACCCAGAAAATACCCGGAAAAAATCAGAAAAAACCCAGAAAATACCCAGAAAATACCCAGAAAAAACCCAGAAGATAGCCGAAAAAAACCCAGAAAAAACCCAGAAAATACCCAGAAAAAGCCCAAAAAATTCCCGGAAAAAACCCAGAAATAACGCAGAAAAACCTAGAAAATACCCAGAAAAAATCCAGAAAAACCCCAGAAAATACCCAGAAAAAAGCAGGAAAAATCCCAGAAAACCCCAGAAAACACAGGAAAACCAGGAATCTGAATTTTCTGTGAAACTTTTTCGGTTACAGATTTTTCAGATGTTATTTACCCTTTCCATTCAGAGACATTTTACAGACTTTCAGAGGAATTTCAGATAGATTTCAGAGATATTCAGGCAAAATTCAGATAATTTCACCCAGAATTCAGAGACTGAAATTTATCTGAAAAAAATGTTACTGGTTTTTCAGATAAATTTCAGATACTTTTTACATGAACTTCAGATAAAATTTACCTACTATTCACAGATATAAAAAACATGTGAATTTTTTCTGAAACTCGTGTAAAAGGTATCTGAAATTTATCTGAAAAGCCAGTAACATTTTTTCAGATATAATTCAGAGTTTCTGAATTCTGGGTGAAATTCTCTGAATTTTCCCTGAATTTCTCTGAAATTGATCTGAAATCCCCCTAAAAGTCTGTAAAATGTCTCTGAATGGAAAGGGTAAAAAACATCTGAAAAATCTGTAATAGGAAAAAATTTACAGAAAATTCAGGTCCACTGGTTTTCCTGTGAAATACCCAGGCAACATCCAGAAAAAACCCAGAAAAAACCCAGAAAGTGAGACTGGAAGGTAGAAAAAAACCAGAAAAATCCCGGAAAAAACCCAGAAAATTCTCAGAAATCAATAGAAAAACTCCAGAGCCGTATTCTCAAAATTACCTGCAGGTAAAGTTAGGCTAACTTTACCCACAGGTAAAGTGAAGGTAAACTCGTATTCTCAGACAATCACTAAAGCCAACGTGATAGCTATGGTTACCTTTAAAATTCGGTCCAGAAAAGTGCTTTATCTTGTTCCGCAGCTAAAGTTAATCTATTGTGCAAATTTTTAACCTCATCCTTCAGTGTTAACCTTGTTTTCAATTTTAACTTTACCTTCACCTTACCTGTGGGTAAAGTTAGCCTAACTTTACCTGCAGATAATTTTGAGAATACGGCCCCAAAAAAAACCCAGAAAAAAACCCAGAAATTCGACAAATGGAGTTAGAAAAAACCCAGAAAATTGCAAGAAAAACCCAAAAAAACTCAGAAATTTTTTTCTGGGTTTTTTCTGGAAAATGTTTTCCTGTGAGGTGAAACTCCTGCAATGTGTTTTGGCCATTATTTTGCAAACGCGCAAAAATAAACATGCATCGCAAGATCAAAAGTTGTTCAGAAGTGAATTTCCTTCAATTTGATGTACGTATTACATAAAAATTTTTCTGAATATTTTTTGAGCTAATTTCAGCAAGAAAAATAGATTTTCACGGAAATGCCTTCACAAGCCAGTGCATTTACACGCACGTAAAGAATTTAAGGGGGCGCTCCGGGAATCGGGGGTTACATCAAAAATTGGCAGAAAAGTTGGCAAATGTCAAACTTTACTATACATATATGTAGTACGGCACAAAAGAACACTGGAGACAAAATTTCAAATCACGTGATCATGTCACGTGACTCCCAGAGCACCAAACGTGAGTGAATTTTTGGCAAACGATAACTCTGCTTATACTTTGCGTATAGTCACACTTTATATACCAAAATGTAGCTTATTTGTTTCTCTAGTTGAACATTATTTTGGTTTTCAACATTTATGTCGGGTTTGGATAAAAAATGTCATTATGTGTTTTCGAAGTCGAACTCTGAGAAATAAAAGAAACATAAAAAAATTTCTAAGCTTTATCTTAAAAAACTAAAAAATGTTCAACTGCGCAGGACCTAAGGCTATAATTGTGTAAAATTTTGTAGAAAAATATTTTACCAGCATTTTATAATCGAATGCCGAAAAACTGGTTTTGTATTCACACAGCCTATATTTGAGTCTGCTGCTTCTGAAAATGGTTTCTTGTGCGACTTTTTTGCACAGAACGCAATAAAATTGTTTTAATTTTTCATTACAACTAATAAAATTTACGTATCGTCTGTTTGGAAAACCTCAAAAAGCGTTGATGCACCAGGCTTACTTGCTGAATTTGTGTAAAAGTCGAATAAAATCAGTAAATTGTCCAATTTTTGGAAATTGTAAATTGTATTTTGGGCAACTTTCCTTCAAGAATGATAGGTCATTTTGGCTGTTTTTAAAAAATACGACCCAAATCCTTATTTCCCGGAGCGCCCCCTTAAAAGGCTGAAAAACACTAGCAGCTGTGTTTTACTGAAACGTACTTAAAAATATTTGGGGTGGTTTGGTTTCACAAAGGTGGTTTTACTAAACCATGGTTTTACGTACGTTTTTATATGATTTGCACATAATTTCGTTACACAAAATCGCCTAATTTGTTACAAATTTTGTAGATTGGTTTTAGCGCTTGGTTTTAGGGGTTTTAGCGCAGTTGAAATTTGAAACTTGCAGCACAGCAGGTCTCTGTTTTGCTGAAATTTGATTTAAGGTAGCACTCCTGAAATGTGAGTTTTGGCCATTACTTTGAAAACGCGCAAAATAAACATGCATCGTAAAAACAAAGTTGATCAGAAGTGAATTTCCTTCAATTTGATGTACATATCACATAAAAATTTTTTGGAACATTTTTGAGCAAATTTCGTCAAGAAAATAGATTTTCACGGCAATGCCTTCACAAGCCAGTGCATTTACAGTATGTAATGAATTTGAAAGGCTGAAAAGCACTAGCAGTTGTGTTTTACTGAAACGTAATTAAAAATTTTTGGTGTTTTATTGAGTGTGGTATAATTTTTTGTGAACTAACGCAATACTTTCTGCATGAGACAGAAATATAGTGCGTGTGAATACAAACGCAAATTTTCGGCTTGCGATTTTAAAAAATTGGCTCAACGAAAAAAGTTAAAATTTGGCACATAAATGCACCTTGTCATCTTTGAGCGGTCGCAAAATTTGATTTTTGGCAAACGATAGTGTTTAAAAAATTTAGCCAAATTTATGTTTTTCAAAAATCGCGATTTTAGTGTTTTTCGATATTCATCAAAAATGACTTTTTGTGACCGCTCAATCACGTTGAGGCAAGCAAAATGAGCTATTGATTGTGTAACAGCTACTAACTTGCGAAGAGAAATCGCAAGCCAAAATTTCACTCACCTTTCGCTTACAGTGAATGCTAATTAGTATCAATCAACTTTATTTTTTGTATTTAGGCAAACTTTTACACCAGCTTGCCATTGTGTATCTGAAATTGGCCCCAAACTGCCGATTTTTGCAAAATCACATTTCAGGAGCGCCACCTTAAGGATAACCGATAACCTGAATAACCGATTTTGGGCGATAAAGTTTTTCACGTAAGTTTTCGTTAATTAACTCAAGAAAAAAAGTTGTTCCAAATTAAATTAGCTTTCATTTGATGTATATAACGTCAAATTTTGTTTAACATGAAATTTTAACCTATTTTTCAATGAGAAAAAATCTTTAAATAGATATACCAAAAAATTCTGTATGGCTTTTGGTACTTTTTGAAACATTTCTATGTAGCTAATTGCTAGTTGCAACTTTTCAAAAAGTCGTTAGTGTAGGCAAACCTTACTAAAAAAATTTCCAAAATACGTTGACCAGCATTGATAAAAATACACTATTTTTCAAACTAATTTTTCGTTACCTACTTTTTGGCTTCTGAAACTTTTCTCAGCAGATTTTAGTACAGAAAAATTAGCTCTATTTTTTGAAAAATACGTATGTGTAAGCAAACTTCAGGTTTCTGAAATTGGGCAATAGCGTACTTTTTTTAAGATTACTGTCAGCTGCGAAACCCGATCCGCATAAAACTTTGCAAACTGTTAGAGAAGATGTATATGGAGGCGCCGAACTTCTTTAATTGTAATTATTATGATTTGGCTCAATATGATAGGCTTTTTGAAACGTCACTTTTGATGAAAATTAAAATAACTAAAAATTTGTCGTCGGTAACGAAAATTCGACAAAAATGGCACCTCGGCAAGATAATTGTCTTTAATTTAAACTATAGATTGTTAAATTTGGTTGAGGCACCATTGAGCTACATCATTTCAAAAATTGGTCAAATTTTTCAAAATTTCAATTTTGATGCAGTCATAACATTTGCTAAAATGTTCCGAGACTCATCAAACCTTGCACAAATACTTGCCTGATGTTCATCTTGATTGCACTTAAGCAAAAAAGTTCGTATCAGCAATAAATAAAAAATTATAGGAATTTGATTTATTGGAAGTTACTCAGAGCGCCCCCTTAAGCACTAAGCCTCAGCCTAAGCCTAAAGGTAAGCACTAAGCCTAAGCCTACGCACTAAACCTAAGCTTACGCACTAAGCCTAAGCACTAAGCCTAAGCCTGAGGCCTAAATTGAAAAACTAAGCCTAAGCACTAAGCCTAAGCCTGAGGCCTAAATTGAAAAAAACCTGCTAATAAGCATCAGAAATAACTTTACCAAACTAAAGAAACCCAACTAGCTTCATATTTTAAACTAGCCCAATCTGCGGGAAAACCTTCAGCAAGTATTAAAAGCTGACCTGTGGGTCAGCTAAAACCTGTTGTGCAGCACTTCATTATCTTACTGCAAAATATGTCAAATATTGCCGCATTTTTTTCAGCAAAATGTGTATGCAAAAAATTGCAGACGTTTTTATCCTACAATTATAAGTCGCTAGGCAAAAAGGAAAAGTAGTTTTCATCTTGCAACAAATTATGCAAGAACGAGTTCCTTTCTTTATATGTTTGGATCGGTTTTGCATCAACTTAGCAGTATGTGGCCGGTTAGCTAAGTTGGTAGTGCGTATGATTCATAATCGGAAGGTTGGTGGTTCGAATCAACTCCGCCAGCTACTTTTTTTAAAATTTTTGAACACAGTCGACGAGAATGAAGCAGTTCTGTTGTAATTTCAAGGAAACTGCTTTACCTACCGACGAATACACTGTAAATCGAGGTGACGCACGCACATACACAGATTAGTTCATGTTTAACACGCGCAAAGACGAAATACTTGCACAGTCTAGTGTTATACCGCCAGAATCAAAATTAAAGACCTGTTGTGCTGTGGCACAACATGAAAAATTTTGCGCTATCATAGTTTCCAGCTCAAAAACGCCACCCCCCCCACCCCTAAGCGCTATTTGCGCTCTATGCGCTACTATAGTTTCCAGCTCAAAAACGCCCCCCCCCCACCCCCCACCGCTACTTGCGCTATACACGCTACGACAGGTACCACCCCCCCCCTATGGACAATATTAAAAAAAAGCGCATATAGCAAAACGATAGCGCATCAAAGTGCTATAAGCGCTATTTTTTTCATAGGCTTAAAAAATAGCGCTTATAGCACCTGAGGGTGCTATTTGCGCTATTTGGGCGCTATTTTGTGCTATCGGCTATTTTAATGAAAACTTTTGTACTTTTTAGTACGTATAAGATCTCTCAATTAAAATTAAGAAGTTTAAAATTATTTTAAACTTTTAGTTTGTGTTTTGATAGAGGATATTAAAAAATAGCGCATATAGCAAAACGATAGCGCATCAAAGTGCTCTAAGCGCTATTTTTTCATAGGCTTAAAAAATAGCGCTTATAGCACCTGAGGGTGCTATTTGCGCTATTTGGGCGCTATTTTGTGCTATCGGCTATTTTAATGAAAACTTTTGTACTTTTTAGTACGTTTTTTTTAAGTTAGGCTGCCATAAGTGTTTTGGTATAACCATTGTACACCGGCCGAGTGCCTAAACCCAACGTTGAAGCCTCCCCGGGCGTACCGAGGTGCGTTCACGTTGAGTTGTAGGGTACACACAAAATACAAACAAAGGTTCAAGTATATACAAAAAAAATTCGCAAGGGAAGGTGGAGATGATGCGTAAGTGAACAGTCGTCGTGATGCTCCATGATGCGGCAGTTTGTACTTAACTAGTTTATGTTGAGCTAATCTACCGGACGACCTTGCTTCATCTGTCATCCATAAGTAGGCTGCGGCCATTATATCGACAGCCAATAAGACTTTGATTATTATGAATCTGACCGAACTCTTGAAATGGCCTCTTGTCTCTTCTTTTTTTGTGATTTTGCCCTTATCCTTTCCGAGCACACCCTTAGTCACTGGTGATCTTGTTTGTCCGGCTTGTGCTCCACTAGCAGCTTGGTAATCTTGTGTGGTCACTTTCCGCGCCCATGTTTGAACACAAGTGCCTTTCACATATGTAACTGTATTTTACATCAGATGCCTTGAAACCGTATTGATCCTTTAAGAACAATCGTTTGTTCACTGAAGTGGTTCCGGTTTCTTCTCCAAATATTATTCTTATTGCCGCTGCACCGCTTACCTTTGCTTTTCGGTATATTTTGTGCTGATGTTTCTAGCTCACTCTATTCATATCGAACTTGACTCAACTTTTTTGCACTTAATTTTTCTTTTCACTGACACTTTAAAACCTTCACCAGATAGTATATTATTTTGCTAAAAATCAACAAAATATTTAGCAACAGAAATTATTGGACGATAACTGTCTCAAAAACTGATTTTATTGACCAGTTTAACAACTAGTTCTCCATTTTTTAATTATTTACAGAGTGACTCCGCACTCCTGCTAAGCTTGACTAAAAAGATCTTTTATAAATCTACACTAATATCAGACCTAATCTGAAATCTAAAAACTAGAGTAACACGCTGATTTGCGCCTACAAAACACAATATACCTTGTCAGCTAAACAAGTCCTTTTATACAAACCAGAATTCGGACAGAGCATATAAAAACTAAAATCTCCTGTCCTGTATCCTTTTAATTATCTACCACACATTTTGAAATATCTAATCTCTTTAATAACGCAAAAAATTGAGTTAAACTTAGGGATAAGTGGAGCATGGCACCGCTGGGAACGGTAATTTAGTTGTCATTCCCAACTTCAAATTATTCCAAAAATGATTTTGTTGTACACTTGTATAACTGTCACACCACTCTCTTAGCGATAGTCGGCAGTTCCTGTACGTATAAGATCTCTCAATTAAAATTAAGAAGTTTAACATTCTTTTAAACTTTTTGTTTGTGTTTTCACGGACGATATTAAAAAATAGCGCATATAGCAAAACGATAGCGCATCAAAGTGCTATAAGCGCTATTTTTTTCATAGGCTTAAAAAATAGCGCTTATAGCACCTGAGGGTGCTATTTGCGCTATTTGGGCGCTATTTTGTGCTATCGGCTATTTTAATGAAAACTTTTGTACTTTTTAGTACGTATAAGATCTCTCAATTAAAATTAAGAAGTTTAAAATTCTTTTAAACTTTTAGTTTGTGTTTTGATAGAGGATATTAAAAAATAGCGCCTATAGCAAAACGATAGCGCACCAAAGTGCTATAAGCGCTATTTTTTTCATAGGCTTAAAAAATAGCGCTTATAGCACCTGAGGGTGCTATTTGCGCTAATTAGGCGTTATTTTGTGCTATTGGCTAATTTATTGAGTAAGCGCCCACCCCCGCCCTCCCCCCGGTTGTTGGGTTTGTAGGGTTTTCCATTCCTTGCTCCTATTAGTCAAAATTGTAGGCAATTACTCAACATGACTTTCCATTCTTCGTCCTATTGGTTGCGCAAAATAAACCCCTAGAATGGTAAAAAGATTCAGTAGGCGCCCACCCCCCCACCCTCCCCCGGGGTTGGGTTTGTAGGGCTTTCCATCCCTCGCTCCTATTAGTCAAAATTGTAGGCAATTACCCAACATAACTTTCCATTCTTCGCTCCTATTGGTTACGCAAAATGAAACCCTAGAAGGGTAAAAAGATTCATAAATAAAAAAAAAGATTCGTAAATAAAGTATTCTCCAGCATATTAATATTCTACTAAAAACAGATCATTAAAGGAAATAACCAAAAAAACATATATAACTTACTTGTTAAGCAGGAAAAGAACGAGAAATAGTTTAAAGCAATAATGAGTTAATAGTCATAATAAGATAATAATAATCAAGTCCAAGCAGCGTCCAAAGCGCCTAAATAGCGCAAATAGCACCCTCAGGTGCTATAAGCGCTATTTTTTAAGCCTATGAAAAAAATAGCGCTTATAGCACTTTGATGCGCTATCGTTGTGCTATATGCGCTATTTATGCACTATTTTTTTATCGACGTCCAGAACACAAACAAAAGTTTTAAAATACTTTTAAAATTCTTTTTGTTTATTGAGGGATCGTATACGTGCTAAAAAGTACAAAACTTTTCAATAAGTTAGCCAATAGCACAAAATAGCGCCTAAATAGCGCAAATAGCACCCTCAGGTGCTATAAGCGCTATCCAAGATCAGCATCACTATTTAAAGGGAAATTAACGCAAACACCAATAGGCCAGCGTAGCTCAGTCGGTAGAGCGTTAAGCTAGCAATCTAGCAATGGGTGGTTCAAATCCCCCCTGGCCATTTTTCTGTAGAAGTTTCATTCATATCTAAAAAAATAGCACATATAGCACCGTCGATAGCGCTTATAGCGCAAATAGCGCATATAGCACTCCCAAAAAAAGCTATAGCGCAAATAGCGCATATAGCACCCCCAAAAAGCGCTATAGCGCAAATAGCGCATATAGCACCTTCGATAGCGCATATAGCGCAAATAGCGTATATAGCACCCCCAAAAAGCGCTATAGCGCAAATAGCGCATATAGCACCTTCGATAGCGCATATAGCGCAAATAGCGCATATAGCACCCCCAAAAGCGCTATAGCGCAAATAGCGCATATAGCACCTTCGATAGCATATAGCACCTTCGGCGAAGAAGTTCGGCCGGCCGGCCGGTAAAAACCGGCCGGCAGGCCGGCCTGTGAAAACCGGCCGGCAGGTGCGGCCAAATTTTTGGATAAAACCAGTCCAGAGTGTCATTTTGGCATAAACTTAGCCTGTCAGATTGTTATGCCGGTCTAATTTTGTCAGTCGGTTGAATTTAGCCGGCCGGCCGATTTTAGCCGGTCGGCCGGCGACCATCAGGCCGGCCGGCCGAAAGCTTCGGCCGGTCACAAACACTACTCGAACGCATCATAAAAAATCAAATAACCTTGCATTTATCTATGTACAATCTTATTATTGACCAACAGGAACAGCACGGATTTCGGCAAATGCGATCGACTGAGACTCAACTATTAGAATCTGTAAATGATTGCACTCGTTGGTTGGACAGTACTAAGTCTGTGGACGTTATTTATTTAGACATTTCCAAAGCTTCTGATACCGTCAGCCACTCTAAACTGTTTAGTAAACTACAAGCTTACGGAATTTGCGGAAAAATTTTTCAGTGGCTAAAAAGTTTTATGACAAATCGCGTGCAGCAAGTTGTAGTTAATGGAACTCGATCTAGTCTAGTAACGGTTTCCAGCGGTGTCCCACGGGGCAGCGTCAATGGTCCATTGATGTTCTTGCTTTTTCAGGTTTGGCACGATAGCGCCAAACCTATAGTAGAATAAAATGAGCTGAATGCGACTTTTTAGTGTACAAATCGACAAATAACTCCAATTAACAGTCACGCCACAATTTCTTACTTAGTACGCAGGTAGTATTTGTAAAAACACATAACTGGTGCAAAAATCAAGTTTATTGGTTGAGTATGAACAAAATTATAACTTTTGACAATTTTCAAAAAACTTCGCGTCTCTTATTACTTTTTTCAGCAAACTTTTCTCAGCATCTACCGAGCCGTTTTATGTCACCCTGGGCTCGATCAATGTGGTTTGTCATACCATACTTTTTCTTTTATTTTCGTGCTGAACGGCTGTGGGTTTACTGAGAAAACTGGCAAAAACCTCTTTTTTTAACTCATCTTGTGAAAAGAGTCATGTTGACCAACTTCTCAGTACAGTTGTTAGAAGCAATAAAACCTATGTGTATATTATTTGCAACAATTAGCAAGTTGGATTTACCTGTTTAGTTGTTAAAGCGCATGTTATTTTTGATTTTTTAATTTTGATACTATGGTGAGCGTAATTTGAATTATGAGGTTTGTTGCTTCATGAAGTTTCAAATTTCAATGTTTTTATATATTATGTTGGATTTACCTGTTTAGTTGTTAATGCGCATGTTATTTTTGATTTTTTAATTTTGATACTATGGTGAGCGTAATTTGAATTATGAGGTTTGTTGCTTCATGAAGTTTTAAATTTCAATGTTTTCATATATTATACATAATTGCATGACGTACAATGTACATACGTACATGTACATTGTAGTGATAAATAAAAGTGCGATAGTTTTTAATGTGTTGTTATTACTATCGTAATTTCTGACTTTTTCTTCATTTTTTCCCTTGAAAATCTATATCTTTATATCCTAGTGAAATTGTAACACTCTTCAGAGTTTATAAAGCCCTATACAAAAGCAGGCAGCACGGTCGTGGTAGTCAAACGGTTAATCTTTTTCACGTCCGCTCACCGAAAATGCGTCGACTCGACACAAGTCAGTAACCTGATTTAGGGACTAGAAACGGGTGTTTGAGCAAATTAAATTTTTGTTTTAGTTTATTTTTTGGTACATTGACTGAATGTTACCAGTATAGTGAATCGCAGTCAGATAAATTGTTTTAATTTAATAAATTTTGATATTTTCCATATTTTTGTTGATTTTTTTACCGTAACGGCGGAAATTGCAAAGCAAGTACATTAACAAAAACAAGCCAGTAAGGCAATTAATAATATTTGGTAAAATGTGGTGACGGATACGATATGATGAAGTCGGATGTGTAAAACACATTCCTCACATGAGGTACTTCAAAGGCCTATTCACACGAGGACGCATTTTGCTCCATGGCGTACGCCATGGCGCATGAGCGGGCGCACGAGTGCATTGCGCCTAGTGCATTGTGTGAAATAATGCAGCAGGCAGTGTGAAAATAGAATGCGCCGGCTCATGTGCCCTCTCATGCGCCCGCTCATGCGCCATGGCGTGCGCCATGCAATGCGCCCGCTCATGCGCCCTCGTGTGAATAGGAGAGTGTCGGACTCTTCCTATAACGTACTCTTGGTAGATTGTAAACAAGCCAGAGCACCCTGGGGGCTGTACCTTGAGCTGCGCTGGAGGAAAGACTGCAGTCTGAACTTTGAGGCGTGGCGGGAGGAGGGGGCTGCACCTTGATTTGAGCTGCGGCGGGGGGGGGGGGCTGCACTTTGAGCTGCGGCCGGAGGGAGGCTGCACCTTGACCTGCAGTTGAGGGGGGGCTGCACCTTGAGCTGCGCCGGAGGGAAGGCTTCACTGTGAGCCGCGGCCGGGGGGGGGTTTCGCCTAGAGCTGCGGCCGGGGGAGTTGCGGCTGCAGTCTGAGCCGCGCCGGGGGGGAGAGGCTGCACCTTGAGCTGCAATTTTGCTGTTGAAAAAATGTTGATTTAAAATTTTAAATTTCAAATTTCGTAATCTTGAAAAACATTCAGTAGGACTACTTAAATTATACATTACTTACTACATTAAAAATGCCTTTTCAAATCAACCGGATTAAATGGACTTAACTTTAAGTGCTGTTTCTCAGTTGGATTAAACGGATTCAACTATGCACGCTTATGACAAGCGTGCGTGTTAAGTCCGTATAGTCCAGTTCCAGTGACAGTTTTGGAATGGGGTCAGACTAAAAATTAAGCCTCTGACTTATTTTAACATGTTTATTGTTTAGTTCGTTCAATCCGGTTTGCCACTCCTAAACCTCGGACCAAAATAAGTCCAATCCATTTAATTCGGTAAAGAAATAGGCTCTTGCTGAGTAAAATGTGTCTCCGTGTGGCCTTCCAGTTACCAATCTCTCCAAGCGAAAGCTTATCCCGGAGTCACACATCTTGCTGGCATCAGTCTGGCCGTGTTGACTATTTTTGCGCATTTCACAGATAATTCTTTTCAAAGCAAAAAATTTTACTGACTGTGCACTTTTGATTATATACCTACTTTCAATTTCTGAAGCCGAAAAGTTATAAAAACTAGAAAAGAAAAATGCCCTGCGGAACGCTGGTAGCATAATAGGTTAATTTGCAATATTCATTTATGTCATCCATTGTATAAGAACCGAAACTGAAGCTGAAAAATGACCTGTTAAAAGTTTGTAAACTAGGGCATTTTGAGTTTTGACTGAGCAATAGGCCGACTGCTGCGCCCTATTATTGCGGGCAAAATCGGTTAGTGATATTAAGTTTTTCTTGCTCAACAGGAGCCATAAATCGACAGAAGTGGGTAGTAAATACTTAATAAGCATAGTATGGTCCTGTCCTCTCTGAATTGTTGTGTATTGTCAAGAGTACGTAATAGGGAAAACTATGACACTTTTCCTTATTCTAGCTACGTAATCGGCCGGAACAATGCTCCGGCCGAAATAACGGTTTTACGCCTTGATTTTAGGGGGGAATTTAATTTTTTTCGCCTTGATTTTTACTCTCCAATCTCGAATCAAGACATGTCTTGATTTGAAACTTTTAACACCATTCTGTGTATGCCCACACTAAGCCCAAGAAGCCCAGTTATACAACCGTGGTGCCCGCAATAATAGGGCGCAGCAGTCGGCCTATTGCTCAGTCAAAACTCAAAATGCCCTAGTTTGCAAACTTTTAACAGGTCATTTTTTAGCTTCAGTTTCGGTTCTTATACAATGGATGACATAAATGAATATTGCAAATTGGCCTATTATGCTACCAGCGTCCCGCAGGGCATTTTTTATCTAGTATGATATTGATGATATTGTCGAAAAATGTCAAACATGTAAGATTAAAATTTCTGCGGATGACTGCAAAATCTTTGCAGGTATGACTACAATGATTACATTTCTATTTGCCAATAATGTACAGTACACTGCAAAAAAAAGTTTCCAATTCGTTACTGGTAACGAACATTCGTTACCAGAAAAAGACGAACGTTGGACAAACGTTCGTCTTTTTGGACCAAGCTTCGTCTTTTAGGACAAACCTTGGTTCTTTTGGACGAAGCCTCGTCTTTTTCTGGTAACGAAGCTTTGTCTTTTTGGACAAACGTTCGTCTTTTTGGACCAAGCTTCGTCTTTTAGGACAAACCTTGGTCCTTTTGGACGAAGCTTCGTCTTTTTCTGGTAACGAATGTTCGTTACCAGTAACGAATTGGAAACTTTTTTGCAATGTACTGTATATAATGTATTTGCCTGAATGGATTGCAACAAGGTTAGTGTGGCTAGAGACAAATGGATGTTGCTACATATGGGGAACAGCAATCCGACAAGAACTTACCACTTACGATATTAAAAATGACGAAATTTTTTCTAAAGAAACTGTGAAAGATCTTGGAATAATTATATCAGCCAATATGAAATTTTCTGATCACTGTTCCCATATAGCGTCTAAAGCCCATCAAAAATCAAATTTAGTTTTTAAAGCGTTTTTGTGTCGGGAAACTAACTTCCTTGTTTCTATGTATAAAACTTATGTGCGCCCAATTGTTGAGTATTGCAGTTCTGGAACCAATATGTGAAAAAAGACATATATCCGTTAGTCAGTACAAAGACGTTTCACGAAAAGATTACCGGCATGTAAAAACTTGGATTATCCTTCCAGGCTAAAAGTCTTAAATCTAGACACTCTAGAGAAACGGCGGTTAGTTTTAGATCTAGTTTTGATGTGTTTTATAAATAATTTCGTGGATTTGAATTTTTGCGACTTTTTTAGTTATGATTGTTAAGCCCGTTATGACTGTCTTTTTGTCTTTTTGTCCTTCAGGTTGTTTTTATCGCTCGTCCTTATGTCTTTTTAACTGTCTTTTTCTTCGTGTCTTTATGTCTTTTTGTCTTTGTTTTCATGAAATTTTCTTTATGCAAAAGTTGACTGTTTTTATGTACTGTCTTTGTCTTTATCCTTTTGTCCTTATGTTTCTGTCTTCATGTCTTCGTCCGTTTGTCTTGATGTCTTTGTGGAATTGTCCTTATGTCTTTATAAAGACAGAAAAAGAGTCTTTATGCCTGTCTTTTTGTCTTTTTGTTGAATAGAGCATTGCTCTATTCGATTAAGAGTCCTTTTGTGCTTAGCCAATCAAATTGCAACAAGTCTGGAATTTGCTGGCAGGGAAGGTAGAAAGTTATTTTTTATAGATTTTTCCGCTTTTTACACGCTTTTTGTATTGACATTTATATTTTTTTATAACTATCGCAATGAGATGCACAGTCTTTCCGCCACAGTGATCGGGTTCAACGTTGTACACTGGTGACTGATGAAGGGGCTAAGCACAGCAGCTAACTCGTCAAATTTTTTCGGACTCATCCGTAAATGACGCACGAATCGACCAGGGTACATCCGTAATTGTCTGATAAGACTGATGAATTGCCCGCGATATGGACGCAACCTGTTAATTGGGTGAATGACGTATTTGCGTTTATTGCGGCGTCGCCTTTTTGCGACAATGCACGCAGAAAGGGCGACATACTATCGGTAAAACTCTGGACTCATTCAAATACAAAATAAATTTGTTTCACCTAAACACAAGACTAAATAGTTATTATTACAAACAAACTGAATACAGTAGTCTAAATCACTAAAAAATAATTAAAACGAAGCTGTTAGCAAAATAAATTTAATTTCATTTGAGAAAGTATAGCTTATAACAGCAGTAAACAAAAAACTAATAAGCTAAGCGCACATAATGGTCGACACAAAAAACACGTGACATTCACATGTCTTTATCCTTGTCCTTTTGTCCTGATGTGTTTTTACGCAGTGTCTTTATCTTCTTTATGAGGGAGAGCAAAAAGACAAATGGAACTAGCAAAAGGATAAAAGGATAAGGACATAAAGACAAAAAAATGAGGACAGAAAGACATGAAGATTGGAACAAAAAGACTGTCTTTAAGGACAAAAAGACAGTTTAAAAGAACAATCAGAAGTGTGTGTAATTTATGCATAAGGACAAAAGACAAAAGGACACTTTTCATAAAGACGAGCGTGAACCGGGCTTAATTCTTTTGGTACCCGGGGTCACAGTCGAAAACTGGTTTTACTCGTAGTCAAAGTAACTTGAGAACAACTTTTTTTAGTTATCGTGTCACCAAAGTTTGGAATTCCTTGCCTGCGACTACTGTGGAAAGTCTATCTGTGCCTGTTTTCAAAATCGCTAGACACAATGATATCTCCAAGTTCTTAGTTCAATCATTCTGATCACATAAGTTGCCATATTTATGTTTAAGTTGTGTCCTGTGCGTAGTGCACTGTAGAAGAAGAAGAAGAAGAATGTGGTTTATTTCTCTAAATCGTCGGCAATACTCGTACAAAACCAGTTAAATTTAGCCGGTGTTCCTGTATGCTAGTAGCATAATCAAATAAAGATAACAGAACAATTAGCAAACACAAAAAAATACAAGAAAAAAATAAACTGGAGAAATAAGCTGGAAAGGCAGGAGAGGACCAGGGTGATCACCTAACCCCCTGCCCCTTTACGAAACAGTTCAAGTCTAAATTCGTGATAGCATTCAAAATTGAGTGCATTTGGTTTCTTAATACAATTTTCAGGTAAAAAATTCCACAAGTTCGGAAGCCTGTATCGATAGGAGTTGGTTATTAATTCTCAGCTAGTACGAGGTATTCTGAGCTTTAACCAATGGCATCTTAGACCGGCATCTGGTGCAAATTGAAACATACTATCAAAATCTATATCAACGCAATGTTTTATAATTTTAAAACCCAACATCAGATCCGCAACGAGACGCCTATATTCTAAACCTTGTAAATTGAGAGCCGTGAGTCTATCAGGATACGTAAGGTTCCGAACCTCTGGAAAACAATTCGTAAAAGAATGCTGAACTTTTTCCACAAGATCAATATCTTTTAACAAATACGGAGACCATATTGGAGTGCCGTATTCAACAATGGGTCTTACATACGTAGTAAACATTTTTAGGAGAAATGTAGTATCACGAGTTTTAAAACAGCGAAAAATGTTTGCTGACATACGCCGAGCCTTTTTTTATATCAACTGACAGTGATCGGAGAACTTCATATTTGAGGACAGCAAATTGCCCAAATCATTCACTGTATTGGACCCTGACAGTACTGAGGTGTAGTACTGTATCTACTGTGTCGTACACTACATACGTATTTTTATCATCTTTATTTCGTCTTTTAAGGGGGCGCAACAGGAATCAAGGTATTGGGCCATTACTTTTTTCAGCTAACGAATTCGGACCTGTGCCAAGAAGCAAAGTTACTCAGAATGATGTGGGCTTTCAATTGATACCGATATCAAGATATTTGGAAAATTGCCAAATTTTATAGTTTTTACTGGCAAACTGCCAAATGGGTGAACATTGACAAAAATTTATTAAAAACTCATTAATTCACATCATCAGACACAAAATAGCAGTCGAAAAATGTTTGAAACGGCAAGATTAATTTTTACGTCCATTTTTGCCAGTAAACCGGCTTTTACCAAAAAACTGTGTTCGATTTGGCACATTTTTAACATTATCTAAAAAACTGTGTAACATTGCTTAGCTACTTAAACTGTTTTTACTAGGGTCTTGGGTGCCCAAAATTCTGCAAAGTTTCAGCGCAATCGGGCAACGCTACGCAAAGTTGCTGGCTCAAAAAACTATACTGAGCAGTGCTCACGGTAATTTTAGGCATTCGATATTTTTTTTCTGCTTCAACCGATTTGGCTTAAATTTGGCATGAATATAGCTTATCATTGTGCGCAGTTGAATATTTTTTATTTTTTAAAATAATGTTCTAGACCATGATACCACTGCTTTTAGTGCTGAAAGACCGACCTCAAAAATAAAAAAATGTAATTTTAACAAATTCGCACTAAATAATCAAAAACAAAAATAATGTTCAACTAGAGGATTGCAAGGGCTACATTTTAATATATGAATGATGCTTTTAAGAAAAACATGCTATTAGTTATCGCTTGCCGAAAACTCACTCACGCGCAGTGCTGTGGCAGTCACGTGACATTATCACGTGATTTAAAATTTTTACACAAGGGTTATTTCATACCATACTAAATACTTATTTAGTAATATTTTAGTTTTATCAGCTTTTTGCTGACTTTTGAGGCAACTCCCGATTCCCGGAGCGCCCCCTTATTTTTGCACTGTATTTGGTGAGCTTAACCAGTAGTTATGTAACGCACATGTATGAATATAATTGTTTTATTGTCCTTGACAAGCCGTCTGACATAACTTTGATATATTTTTGGTTTATTTTATTTTATGACTTCGCATATTGTTTGACTATTTTTTACTAATAATTTTGCAATTGTTTGTATTTAGATGGGTGTGTATCAGTAGCCTGCATTGGCCTGGGGCCCGTTGCACAAAAATTTATAGCTATCAGTTATCAGTTATCAGTATAGCGTTGCACGACATTTATCAGTTATTAGTTATCAGTTATCAGTTATCAGTATTAGCGTTGCACAAGAACACTAACGTTATGTGCAACGAACACTGATAATTCACAGATAAATGCAGGAAATTTTGCTGATGAGTGATAACTGATAACTGATAATTATCAGTAAATTTTGTGCAACACTGATAACTGATAATTGATAACTGATAACTGATATTATCAGTTATCAGTAAACGCCGTGCAACACAGTTTACCGATAATTTACTGATAACTGATAATTTATCAGTTATCAGTGTTTTGTGCAACGGGGCCCTGGCTCTATGCATCCATTTTGGCAGTGTCAAATAAAGTTTTCTTGTCTTGTCTTGTTTAATTTTTGGACAAAGTTTGATTTCCAGCTAAAGCTTACATCCGACAACTTCTAACCTAGCCTATTCGAAAAAACGTTTGATTTTGACCCCCCCCTAGGTTTGGCGGATATATGGGGACTCCGGATCATTAGTCGAAAAATGCCGTTTTTCCGAATTCCGACCCCTAAGGCCGTGTTTACATTGAGCTTTTTTTCAGCTGCTCGAGCAGCTGCAAAAAAGCCGGAAACGGCGAAAAAAAGCTGGAGCAGCTGAAAAAAAGCTGGAACTGCAGCGTTGTCATGACAACGGAGCAGCTAGTCTATAGTGACCGCCATACTTATCCGCATTTTTTCCGCTGCTCCAGCTTTTTTCCAGCTGCTTGAGCAGCTGAAAAAAGCTCAATGTAAACACGGCCTAAGCTGAAGCTCCACAATTTTTTAACACTACTACCCTTACTAAATAACGTTCTTTTCTAAAAAAATTGGGAGTTGTCTGTTTCGTTTTTGAAATACAAGTCCCCAAAGTATATATAACAAATTCCATTTTTTCCAATAAGTCCATTCATAACTAAAAATTAAGGCCGATTCACAGGCTGCGATTTTACAGCAATTTTGCCGCAGCGTTTTTGTCGCTGCGACAAAACGCAGCTTGCCGCACGCAAAACACAATGTCTGAACAGACGCAGCGTTTTTAATACGTAATGCCTGCGTCTTGAATTTGCCGCAGCGTTTTAAACGCCAGACTGCTATTCGACCTGCAATTTCATTGCGTTTTCATGCTGCGGACGTGTTGGCTTAAACAATTTTCGTGGAGCAATTTGTCATTTTTTAGAAACAGTAAAGACGCAGCAAACTGACATGCGAGACGCACTAAAGCCGCAAAGCTTGTTCAGACGGTGCGTTTCGCTTGCGACACCCTGCGGCTTGCGTTTTGCGTCAAAATCGCAGCGGCAAAAACGCACCGTGTGAATCGGCCTTAAGGGTTTTTAAACCAATAATTTCACTTTTTTAATTTTTTTATTTTTATTAAAAGATGGGTTAGCAAGCGAATTAGGGCCGAAAATAAATTACCCCCCCCAACCGAATGTAAACAGAGGTGCAGATTCGGTTAAAATGCAATTAATTTTTTGTCTACGCAAAAATAAACAGTAACAATTCAACTCCCGGACAGAATCTCGGTATGAAGTCACAAACTGTTGAGCAACGAAGCTGCTCAATAGTACGTTAATGGTACGTTAATTGGTATGTGAGGTCAGTTTAACGATGTTGAATTGAAGGGTTATATAAATGCAGTTGGGGGGGAAATAGTGGACCTATTTTTTGAGTGGAGCACCTTGGGGAAAGCATTTTTGCTTCAAAAACCCCTATTTCATTTTTTGAATTTTCTGAGATCCGACCCCCCAAAATCTGAACCTTCACTGAGGGACGTTTTTGTAATTTTTTTCAAAAACCCGTGTTTTTTCAGTCGTAAACGTGTTTAAATAGAGTCGGAATAATGTTTATAATCTTTTAGAATAAAAACAAAGGCATTACACAGGAAAACCAGTGAATCTGAATTATTTGTGAAATTTTTCCATTACAGACTTTTCAGATGTTTTTTACCTTTTCCATTCAGAAACCTTTTACAGACTTTCACAGGAATTTTAGATAAATTTCAGAGAAATTCAGGGAAAATTCAGAGAATTTCATCCGAAATTCAGCCTCTGAATTTTATCTGAAAAAAATGTTACTGGCTTTTCAGATAAATTTCAGATACTTCTTACGGGAGTTTCAGAGATAATTCACACGTCTTTCACATCTGTAAAAAGTAGGTAAGTTTTATCTGAAATTCGTGTAAAAACCTTCTGAAATTTATCTGAAAAGCCCGTGACATTTTTTTCAGATAAAATTCAGAGTGTCTGAGTTCTGGGTGAAATTCTCCGAATTTCCTCTGAATTTCTCTTAAATTTATCTGAAATTCCTCTGAAAGTCTGTAAAATGTCTCTGAATGGAAAAAGTAAAAAACATCTGAAAAATCTGTAACAGAAAAAAATTTACAGAAAGTTCAGATCCCTGGGTTTTCAGTGTTATCGTATGACCCCGTTGCTTCCGAAAAATTGGCCAAACTCACCAGAATTGTCCAATTTTTTACCTAATTCAAACTTGGCCTCAATTTAGGCTTGGGCTCAGGCTTAGGCTTAGTATTGGGCTTAGGCTTAGGCTTGGTATCAGCCTTAGGCTTAGGAACCAAAAAATCGAAATTTTTAGGAAAAATCCTGCCAGCGTAGCCTAGACGATGCCTTAAAACATCACAACGCAGTCAAAACTATCCTAAAACAAAATCTATAGCCGTTTTTGGCTTCGAACTTGACGTGCGTTGGCAAGTTGGCAGACACTTTGTCAGTACTAATTCTGAAATATACTTTTTCTGATAGCTCAAAATTTGTACTATTTTGTACCACAATTACCACATTTTGTACTAATTTGTACGAGGAGTACAAATTCGCGGAAAACTGTCTGCCAACTTCACGATTTGAGCCAATCGCACACATCACAGGATTTCATATTAAAAATTTTATACTACTACATAGATCTTCGTTTTGTCATAACCAGTAATATTTATATTATTTTTCAAATAAGAAACTAGCTGTGGATATTTGTAGTATGACAAAAACGTATCGAAGTCACACACAAAAGTGGAAAGCTTTTTTTCGAGTTGTTTGGCTTGAAGAAAAAACCATTTGAAATATTGGTTGGATGAGCCAGTACCTACACAGCAGACATACAAATTGTCAAAATGAAATGAATAACACTTATAAATGTATGCTGGTTTCAATATTATTTACTTAATTACCCAGTTTAGTAAAGAAATTGCAAAGTTCATGAATTTAACAATGTTTGACTAATTTTATAGTGCATTACTCCTGAGGCCGTATTCTCAAAATTACCTGCAGGTAAAGTTAGGGTAACTTTACCCACAGGTAAAGTGAAGGTAAATTCGTATTCTCAAACATTGACTAAAGCCAACGTGATAGCTATAGTTACCTTTAATTTTCGGGCCAGGAAACTGCTTTATCTTGTTTCGCAGCTAAAGTTGAAGTATTGTACAAATTTTTAACCTCAACCGTCTACGTTAATTGCGTTTTCAATTTTAACTTTACCTTTACCCACAGAATTAACTTTACCTTCACCTTACCTGTGGGTAAAGTTAGCCTAAGGCCGTGTTTACATTGAGCTTTTTTTCGCCGTTTCCGGCTTTTTTGCAGCTGCTCGAGCAGCTGAAAAAATGCTGCAGCAGCTGAAAAAATGCTGGTGCAGCTGAAAAAATGCTGGAGCAGCTGAAAAAATGCCGAAATTGCAGCGTTGTCATGGCAACGGCGCTGCTAGTCTATAGTGACCGCCATACTTATCCGCTTTTTGCAGCTGCTTCAACTTTTTTTCAGCTGCTCGAGCAGCTGATAAAAATCTGCCGCTTTTTTCAGCTGCTCGAGCAGCTGAAAAAAAGCTCAATGTAAACACGGCCTAACTTTACCTGCAGGTACATAATTTTGAGAATACGGCCCCTGTCTGTGCATGGCTCAAAGCGGAAGTTAGCGGTCGTATAACACGAGGCCGAATCGTCGGGTTAATAGTGGACCTATTTTTTTGAGTAGAGCACCTTGGGGGAAGCATTTTTGCTTCAAGAACCCCTATTTCATTTTTTGGATTTTCTGAGATACGACCCCCCGAAATCTGAACCCTCAGTGAGGGACGTTTTCGCAATTTTTTTCCGAAGCTCTTGTTTTTTCCGTTCTAATCCTCCCTAAATGGTGTCAGATTATTGTTTACAATTTTTTAGAACCAAAACAATGGCTCTTTTACCGGGTTCCTGTCGAAAAATTGGCCAAATTCGCCAGAAACGTCCAATTTTTGACCAAATTCAAACTTGGCCTTAATTTAGGCTTGGGCTTAGGCTTAGGCTTAGGGCTTAGGCTTAGTATGGGGCTTAGGCTTAGGCTTAGTATCAGGCTTAGGCTTAGGCTTAGGTTCAGGCTTAGGCTTAGGCTCAGGCTTAGGCAATAAAAAATCGAAATTTTAAGAAAAAATCCTGCCAGCTTAGCCTAGAGAATCCTGCCAACTAAGCCTAGACGATGCCTTAAAACATCATAACGCACTCAAAACTATCCAAAAACAAAGATTATAGCCATTTTTGGCTTCGAACTTTGGCCTACGTTCACTTCCGAAAACACTGAAAATGAAATTTTCAAGGGGTCATAGCTCAGAAAATCCAAATTTGTGGATAGGGGTTCTATTACAAAAAATGCTTCCCTCAAGGTGCTCTACACCAAAAAATAGGTCCACTATTTTTCCCCCCCCCCAACTGCACTTATCCGAATCGTCACCAGGCCGAATAGACTTTATTATTTTAATGCAACGTTTAGGCTTAGCTGGCACGATTTTTCCTAAAAAAATTCTATTTTCCGACCTATTTCCTAAGCCTGAGCCTAAGCCTAAGCTCAAGCCTATTGAGCACACTTATAAAAATGTCGATTCGGCCTGGCGACGATTCGGCCTTGTGCAACATTTTCGGCCTAGCGACGATTCGGCCTCGTGACGATTCGGCCTCGTGTAGACACGCCAAGTTAGCAGACACTTTTCCATGAATTTGTACTCGTAGTACAAATTAGTGGTACTTGTGGTACAAAATAGTACAAATTCTGAGCTATCAGAAAAATCATATTTCAGAATTTGTACTGACAAAGTGTCTGCCAACTTCACGTACGTTCGCACTTGGGCCTACGGTCTCTTCCAAAAACACTGAAAATGATATTTTCAAGGTTTCATATCTCAGAAAAATCCAAATTTTTGTATAGGGGTTCTATTACAAAAAATGCTTCCCTTAGGGTGCTCTACTCCAAAAAATAGGTTCACTAGTCCCCCCCAACTGCTCTTGATCCTAATTGAATATATTTATTATACGTTATGATGATTATTATTATTACGTTATACGTTATTTTATGATGATCAAACTTTAGACTGATATGACGATTTCATTGGTGATAATTTTCGAAGATTAGCCCCAATACACAGGAAAAAATCTGATTACAAAAAAGTTACAAAAAAGTTACAAAAAATTACAAACTTGCACTCAGATTACAAAAAAATTACATAAAAATTACAAAAAAAATACAAATTTATTACAAAAAATGACAAAAAAGTTACAAAAAAATTACAAACTTGCACAGTGAAATTACAAAAATGTGACATAAAAATTACAAATTTATTACATATTGGTTTGTAATAAATTTGTAATTTTTTTGTAATATTTTTGTAATCAGATTTTTTCCTGTGATATGTCGAAAAATTCGACTAAATTTCAATTTTTTCAAAAAACCATAAATCAACATTCAGCAGTTTTTCGTTTGAAAAGTGCTAAAAATGAACTCAGCGCGTGCGAAAACCTAGAAAATGTGTTTTTTGCGTTGACAAAATGTGAGTTTGAATTCCCCCCCGCCGAATCTGCACCAGGTACAATTACATATATACTCGTGTACACTGTATATACACATGCAGAAGCTTTAGTGAAAGCTAATTAATAACAAATACAAGTATGCCACTATACAGTACTGCGCAGTAGCGTAGCCAGGATTTTCATCAGTCAAAAATTTTTTTAAAGCGTATTTATATTTGTATACCATTATATATCGTCGCACCAGTACCAGAAGCAAAGCATCGAAAGTCCGCTTATAACATAGTGGCGTACCTAAAGAAAATTTGAGTGGGGAATGACTTTTCGAATGTTGTATTGCAGTAGCGTACATACCCAGGATTTCGGGAAAGGGGAGGCTGAACTGATGGTCGACGACCAGGCGGCGTGGGGGGTGAAACGCACAAGTATATATATAATCTAATAGAAGCGGAAGTCTGCAAGTTCGCAGAAGGTTTAGCTCAGCTAGCTTTTTAGAATTTTGACGATTAATTTGCATTGAGAAAGTTGTCAGCAACACGTCCTAAAATTACAGTGTTTGCAGGGGTCTGGGGGCGGCAGCCCCCAGATGCTGCAGCTTTTTTGGAATTTCGAAGTAAAATTTGCATTGAAAAAGCAATTCTAAGCAACACTTATTGTAAAATCAAAGTGGTTGCAGGGGTCTGAGGGCGGCAACCCCCAGTAGCTAGAGATTTTTTAAAATATTGAAATATATAAAACTTGCATTGAAAAAGCAATTCTAAGCAACACTTACTGTAAAATCAGAGTGGTTGCAGGGGTCTGGGGGCGGGAGCTTAAAGTTTCAAGATTTTTTTACACGTTTTAGGCCGAATTTTGGCAACTGGTGATGTATCAGAAATTTTTTCTACAGGACAATTACACAAACGTGGGAATTGGGAGCGTCATATACTCACATCAGATAGTGTATATTACACAAGTGAATACAACAATGTATATACTTGTGTAGACATACATAGGCTTTAATGAAAGATAATATCAAAGACTGGTACGCCACAGAGTTGCAGGGGTCTGGGGGCGGCAGCCCCCAGTAGAAAATTTATCGATTTTTTCTATTTTTAGGCCAAATTTGGTCAATTGGAGACGTATCGGAAATTTTTACTGACCGAGCCACAAAAACCAGAGGGGGGACCCTTGTTGACAATTTCTTAGGTTTCACCGAAAGGGGGGGTTCAGACCCCCTGAACCCCCCCTGGCTACGCTCATGTATATACTACTGCGCGTAAAACAGTTCCCTGTTTGTCATCGTTCGCGAAAAGTGACGAACCAAAAATTTCCAATTTTTCACTTTTTTACATTGAAAATGTGTTTTGGAACACTTTTTGAAAAAAAATTTGTTCGTCACTTTTCGGCCAACCTTGGTCACTTTTCGCGACAGATGAAGCTTGTCGTACGCCGACGAACAGGGAACTTTTTTGCACAGTACTGTAGAAACTGGACAGTCAAAATTGAAATTTTATCTGAACTTTAACCTTCGATTTCTCAGCCCACAGACGTGCTAAAGTTTATTATTTCGTGCCTACAGTACTGTGCGTAAAAAAAGTTATCTGTTCGTAGGCGTACGACGAGCTTCATCGTTCGCGAAAAGTGACGAACAAAAAATTTCAATTTTTCACTTTTTTATATACATTGTTTTGGATTTTGGAACACTTTTTGAAAAAATTTTTGGTCGTTACTTTCCGGCCAACCTTGGTCACTTTTCGCGACGGATGAAGCTCGTCGTACGCTGACGAACAGGGAGCTTTTTTTGCACAGTACTGTAGGCCAATCCAGAAAAATTTAGGCTATGGCTTTAGCTATTGCCTAAAAAAACTCAGGTCCTTGACAATAGTTAATATATTGTTTATATTCAACTCAACGTTCATTTGCATAATATTTTAGCCATATTAATTGGTATGAGTTCGGTGAAGGCTTTCGATTTGAATATCGCCGTATCTTGCATTGATCGTCACTTCAACTTTGATCAGTCAAGGGTTGGTTCTAATTGTATCAGGGTTGGCGCGACAGCGCCCAACCCTAGAATAGGAGAAAATCCACACAATGCGGATTTTTGAAACTTAATTTTTAATAACGTAAAATATATGCAAGCGAATGACTTTTAATTGGTGTGTGTATCCGCCTGGAAGAAGGCTATATGCCTGCAAAATTTCGGAAAGATTGGTTGAGTCTAACTTGAGATATGAAAAAAAGACTTTTGCAAACTTGACACTTTTCGTCTTTTTTTTTCAACAGCTGTACCGGACCGGACGCTTGTAGGGTTGTCATGATTATATTTTTTTACATTTAGTTTGACCAAAATTGCAAAGTGACGGGCCACTTTTTTCAATTTCGTCCCCGTTCGGTCTCTGCTGTGGGAGGGGGGGAGGGGAACCCCCTTTATTGGGGTCCGAAAAAAATCAAAGTCCGAAAAATTTCTAGCCAACTTTTGAGAAGTCACGCCAGTGGGGGAGCCTCCATCTCTTGCATGCAGGGTAGTGTAGTGGTGCTATAGTGCATCTGCTATTTTGGAGTCGATCGTGTAACTGTAGCGCAGGGGAGGGGGCTCGGAAGGTAATTCACGTGTATTATGGGGGTAGGCTACCTATGGGCAGTACAACCAAGACCGTTATATTCGTCGTTTTGTATGCGAATATAAACCCATATATATACTGTGCATTGCAGGGTGCCCATAGTTTTGCTGTCAGATTTTCCTAGTAGCCAGAACTGGTATATATATACACCCCTCTCTGGCACTGGCACCCTGAAAACATGGCGTGACTTTGTCAATGTATAACGCTTTAATGGCTAATCACTCGTGCTGTATTGTTATGATGACACAATAAATACGTGCAGGGGTGTCAGTTGGTATTGTTTGGTCAGCGTCGTGTATGGTATTTCACTTTGGCACCCCAGGCAAATTGGCAGAAGTGTCAGGTCTCGTCAAAAAGTGACCTAAGGTACTTTTGGGGTCGAAAATTTTTTTCGAGTTTTTTCATTAAATCTCGCTTGTAGGGGTTATTTGGGCCCCTGAACACGAATCTGGGGTTAGTTTTTACCTAGGACCCCCCTGCCCCCTGGACCCGCCTATATGGACCCTCAGGGCCTCAGGGTCCCCCCCCTTGGGGGTCCTCAGGGGTGAAATTTTCGAAACTGAGATTTTGATGTCTCTAGGGGTAATTTGGGTCCCTGAACACGAATCCGAGGTCCATTTTTGTCTTGGACCCTGCTTAGTCCCCCTACGCCCCCCCTCAGGGTACCTCCGCCTAGGCGGTCCTAAGGGGTAAAATTTTCGAAATTGAGATTTTGATGTCCCTAGGGATAATTTTGGGCCCCTGAACATGAATCCAAGGTCCATTTTCGTCTAGGACGCCTCTGAGTCCCCCTACGGCCTCCAAGGGTATATACCCCCCTCCTAGGGGCCCTAGGGGGTTAAATTTTTGAAATTGATATTTTGATGTCTCTAGGGGTAATTTGGGCCCATGAACACGAATATGAGGTCCATTTTCGTCTAGGAGCCTTCTTAGTTCCCCTACGCCCCCCCTTCAGGGTACCCCCCCTAGGGGTCATAACATGCCGGAACAAGCAAAAAAATTTTAACTAAAGCGGAAAAACGCATAGAATTATTATAAAAATGCCCACATTGGGCATCACTGAGGTTAGAATAGGAGGTTCTAAAGCAAAAAAGTGCAATCTCGCTCGTTAAAAAGAATGGACAAGTTTGCTGTGAATAGGAAAAATTCATTTTGTTAAAGTTGGTGGACAAGAGCGATCAGAATAGCCAGCCCCATGACACATTAGCGCTTTCTGCACCCTATTCGCGCGGATTATAAAGTGAATATAGCTAAGACTTTTTTGAATTGAAAAGGTTTGTGTACTCTTGTAGACCGATGCAGGCTGTTGACCAATAACAGGAGTGACAATATATAAATGATAACTAAATACCAAATAGGCGAACTGTTCAGCCCATGCCAGGTGCGGTGCGGACATTACAGTATATATTTCGTTGTAATAATTCGACCAATTAATATATGGTTTGTATTGTAGTATCATTATGCAATCAAGCTTATGTTAATGAGATCAGACGACAAGCGATTGATACTTGCTCTTACGACACGCGCTAGAGACGAAATACTTAAAAATTTCTGCGTGTCTGTTACAATCTATCTAACGTTTAGCGTTTTCGGAAGCTGACGGTTACGAATGATTCGCGCGAATAGGGTGCAGAAAGCGCTAATGTGTCATGGGGCTGGCTATTATGATCGCTCTTGTCCACCAACTTTAACAAAATGAATTTTTCCTATTCACTGCAAACTTGTCCATTATCTTTAACGAGCGAGATTGCATTTTTCCGCTTTAGAACCTCCTATTCTAACCTCAGTGATGCCCAATGGGGGCATTTTTATAATAATATATAAAATTATTGTTATCCGTAACCAATTACGGTGAAACTTTGATGTTTGCATAAAGACAATCGTCGGTAAAGAGATTCAACACTCTCTACTTTGCATATTTTCAGTGACCCCCCCCATTTGGTCCGGTGCCCCCCCATAGCCCAAAAAATTTTTCCGAGAGGATGTTTTGGCGACTTTTGAGCTGTTGCGATCTCGCTTTGGTGGGGTTTTTGGGTCTTTTTGTTAAATTTACTTTCTGTGTTGCAATAATAACTTATAAAAACGTATATATATATATATATATATATATATATATATATATATATATATATATATATATATATATATATATATATAACGTTTAAGTGTTTCACATATCATAAAATACCCATTTTTTGCCTAAAAATAGTGTCGTATTGTGACTTTGGTACGCACCCCCATTTTGGTCGTCAGCCATGGGGGCGGGCAGTCCCCTCCCGTCGCGACCCTCCCCCCCCCCATAAAATAGTCCCAAGAATATGCCGGACCACTAGCATTTTGTACTTGGCACTGGTATATATATATATACATTTATACGATGCTTGCAAAAGTGGAGAGAGAACCAAAAACGTGTGGGAAGGGCGACCAAAAATTAGGGCCAACCAGAAAAAATGCTAGTACTTAACACATGATGCAACTTGTTTGAGCATTGAGTAGAAATATTTGCTGCTGTATGTAATATTTACGCATAATTCACAGATAATACAGGATATTTTCAGATCACATGTTTGGACTATTCGGGAAATAATTTATATGTTGGAGTTAATAATGGGTATGTTATTGCGATTTGCTTTTGCCAATTGAATTACAATTACACGGCAAACACAAATACACATACAAAGAAACGGTACCTACAGTGACCATAATGGGGATGGGGATTTTGTATATACCTAGTTTCAACTGTTTAATACGAAGTCAGTATAGCGGTGCGGGAAAAAACCTACGCGTTTTGCGGGGAATAAACCCTAGTGCTTTCTGATCGAAGCTTTAGACATAGGCCATTTTTGAGTATGCAGATGGACAGCGCATTCCAAACTGACTTACCACACCAATTTCTGTACACTTCTACAAAACTACAAAAAGTTTATTCAGGAAGGAAACAGAAAGCGAATTCTGAGGCCTGGAGCGCTTTTTGCGCGGCCGCCTCAGCGGCCGTGCACACTAAATTCAGTTAATGCACTGAAACTGAAAATGCATGTAAAACATGCACAGTTTCAGTGCATCACTGAAGCCAGCAGTATTTACCGCTGGATCATGCGCATGTTGTATGCAGCACGCTACGCGCACGTTGTCTACGTGTGTGTGCGTGTGTGTGTACGGCAAGCTCTTGTGTGCGTGTCTACAGATAGCTACTGTATTAACGATAATGGCTGGTTGACACTGATAGTCAATAGTATTTATCTACAAAATTAGTCACTTTGTTTACATGTCACATGTGCAGAGGTAGAACTACTTAGTGTGAAAACAGTGGTATAATGAATAAACCAACCTCGAAGAGAATAGCGTTCTTTTTCACTAATTCATACATATTTAGGCGATTCTTTCTTGGTGCGATCTAAAGACAGAGTGCTAAAATAATGCTTATAATTGGCGTTTTTTCAAAATTCCATTAAATCAAACTTCGTGGTGTTCTACTTCAGAGGTAAAACCTCAAATTTTATGTGTACATACACATGCGTAAAACGTAATCGTCGAACAAAAGGCAGTACTGCCTAATTTCCGAAGTCTTTTCAATTTTTCATACATACAGACTCGCACAAACATGGGAGTGTATCTGCATTAGAAATTAGAAGAACTCCTGACAAAGAAATCTTGTGGTGCTTTGCTTTTTTTACATAAGGTTAAGTATGTTTGTGTATGTGAAACGACGGAGTTTTTTTTTTTTAAAACAACTTTGTGCTTGTTTGCAACACTCTTTTTTTTTCTTCCTTTTTCTTCTCAAAAAAAAAAGTGTTGTTTGAAAAATTGAAAATTTTTTGTTTTTTTTTTTTTTGTCTCTTCTGGTTGTGCTTTTTTTTTTCCTCCCGTTTTGTTTTTTCTTTGCTTCTGAGAAGGGGTTTTCCTTTTTATAAAGAATTTTTACATTAAACTATAAACCTGAAAGCTAAATAATGTATACGTACAGGGCTAAACGCAGGCATACATGACATGTTCTTTCATATTTATATTACGTCTGCATTTCTTCGGATATTCTCACGATGCTATTAGAAAGTCACAATGTTCTGGTAATTATTTTGAAAGTCACAGAATGTTCAGCAAGCATAATTATTCTTCCATAATTTATTGTAATAACATTTGCTCGAAAATCTTGCGGCTCCCAGCCGTCGGTGTTACGGCTAAATTTAGGACGAATTCTGGTTCTGTTTTTCACACCAGTTAGTTCGTTTTCTGATGCTGTGTGTGAGCGGCCGGCTCGGCCGCATATAGGATTCACTTTTTGTGATGCGGCCATTAGGCCACATTAGAAGTCACAGTATAAGAGAAGTCACTTAGGTAGATAGGTCAATTCACTTCAGTCTCTCAGTACAAGTCACTTCGGTATCTTCCATTTATCTAGTGTTTCTCAGCGTAGGTGGTTAAGTCTCCCATTCAGCATATACTTTTCACCAAGTACACTTCCACGTTCATTTATTTGGACCTATCAAGTCACTTATTTAAACATTTTATTCATCTTTTCTGTTCATTAAACTGGGAAATATATTGACTGTGTTTCTTATATGTTTGTGAAGTAAGAATAAGGAATGGTAAGAAGAGCGCCGGTTGACAAATTGGCGCTGCGAGTAGGGTCGATATTGTCCAAAAAAGGGCGCACTTAAAGTTTTAGTAGTATAGTAAGCTACAGGGTATTAGTAAGCAGAGGCATTTGGCATGCGACAAAATGCGACAGTATTGGTTTTAGTATTATAGACAGCGGAAGTCACTGCTTGTTTTCTACTAATTGTTTGCAGTTGTTTCTAACTCCATTATAATTATATGGTTTAACTGTGTCTCAGTTGTAATAGTTTTATTTCTGTGAATTTTATTACTTATGTTTTTTTGTAAGCAAAAGCAGTGAATACCTTTCCACTTACGCGGTTTTCTGTTCTACAATTTATTGGTTTATTCAAGTCACGATTCAGACACTGAATGACACAATAGTGTTACGAGATTGATAAAATTTGGGCAAAAAGAGTCACAAAGGGAGCAAACTTTTTTTTTGGTAAAGCTGACGTTAATTGCTCGTGTAGACACCACTTTGACAATTCACTCCCTTATCAAGTCACTAGGTCTGTGGGAGCCTGAAGTCAGGTTTGGACTTAGTGATCACCTCCTGAGATGTTTTTTTTGTTGTGTGACTGCATGTCTAATTGTTATTTTATTTGCAGCTAATACACTTGTGGTTTTTTTTGTCAAACTTGAAGTAGCAGTGAATCACCCTGGCAGAAGATAAGTCGGATCGTGCGAGACGTTACGAGCAGCGATCTGAAAAGAAGATGGAAGTCGAGATAGCAGATTTGAGGCGGGAGTTGGAAAGATTAAGTCACACAACCGAGTCACTTAGCAGTACCTCCAGACGCAATGGCAGGTATCTTAACCTTCCTTATTTCAACGGAGACTTCGGAGAGGACTTTGAGGAGTATTTTGAGTTATTCGAACTTATGAGTAGAGCTGAAGAATACACTGAAGCGCAAAAGCTAGTGAAACTACCTGCGTACTTGAAAGGTAATGCGCTACAAGTGTATCGAGGCTTGCCTGAGGCGACCAAGAACAGCAATCAGTATCTTTGCCAGGCTTTGAAGAGAGCTTTCCATCCTCCTGCGAAGGAATTAGTGAGCTCCGAAGAGTTACACAACAGGTCACAAAGATGAGGCGAGTCAGTAGCTACATTTGCAACTGAGCTGCAACGGCTAGGGCGCGCGGCATATCCTACCAGGGACACGTATGCAAGAAATGAGATGCTGAAAGGACTATTTCAAGCAGGCTTGAGACCAGAACTGCAGGAGCGACTAGGATACCTCCCTCAACCCCCAGCTACGCTAGATGCATTAGTGACTGAGGCTAAGCGCCAGGAAGCTTTAGAAGCACGTAGGGTGAAGTCACGCAACAAGTCACAAGACGCTAGCGCACAAGCAGAGGAATTGAGTAGAATTAAGCGTGAACTTCAGGAACTGCGCAAGTCACAGAATCGCAGTAATTATGGGAAACGTCGCTGGAGCCGGCAACCAGCACAAAGCTTCCCTGTCCAGACCGCTACGGGAGATTCAGCTTGGCGCCAAGAGTTTGAAGGTCTGGAACGTCGAGTTGAAGAGACCCTACGGAAGTTACGTGAGGACGTGCAGCAACAACGAGGACGCAATACCCAACGAGGGACAGGTCGAGGATTCGGCACACGACAGAGAAGCCCACCGAAGTGGACAGCGGACGGTAAACCGATATGCCTCCGATGCAAAAAAGTGGGCCACATGATGAACCAATGCAGGACTAAACCTCAGGGCAGTGGTATGTCGTTTAATAGAAGCAACAATCCACAAATGAAAAGTCACAAAGTACGTGTAGGAGCGGTTGAAACTACCGCAGAAGTCACTGAGTTAGAGGAAACTACACCAGATAAGTCACTATCACAGTTTGAAGTGGAAATTGAAAAGTTGAAAACAGAGAATACTGTACTTCGTGAACAGGTAGATAGGCTGCTTCCTCACCAATACCCCCAATTTGTGGGTGTAGTGATGACCGCCACAAGTGCACCTGCAGAAGAGCGGCTACAAGCGTCAAAAAGTGGTTTGAATGACCCCCGTAGGCCTACGGTCAATTTTTCAGTCATAACGTCAAGCAGACGTTCCGCTTGTAGCGTAAGACCCTGTAGGATCGATGCACGAAGCGGCAGTTCCCGAGCGCTGGCCGGGAAGAAAGTCACAAGAAGGGGCAGAAAAGGGAGTAAGAGACCAAAAGTCACAGGATTTTTGTGGCTACTTAAAGTAGTTTTTTGTGTGATAAGTCTGACTATTTGTACTGCCTCTGCGCACGCTCATGGATCTTCGCCGATGATATGCGATGTGAAGAGCGAGCACAAACTATGGAAACTACCCGACGTGTTGCCGTGCCAAGCAATGTCAGCGTTCAACAAGCCCGGCCGCCTACAAATTACACAGTTGCAGCTTTACAAGCGGAATCACTTGCAGTTCAAGACAAAGGCTTGGAAATGTGTGATAATGAAGCAAACCATTCAAACGTTCACCTACTTTTTTAATGACGAGAACCTGAAGAAACAAGAAACGAAAGCGCTACCAGTCACCGCCGCAGAGTGCCACAGAATGGTGAAATATAATCGGTGTGAATATGGCCAACTGGTTAAAAAAGGAAACCTGTTCCAAACCGAGAATGAGTTAAAGTGGAATTACCCAGGAGGCGGTATTTATTGTTGTCAATGGAAAACTTTTGAAACTGTCAACTGTTTCCTCTACGAGGCATTTGTCTACAAACGCCACGACTCACAACTAATGGAAAGTACCGGTGGCGTGGTTGCAAACTGTCAGTATCAGGACAAAGAATGCGCACTCAAGGACTCTAGCTTCATGCTGTGGAGTATAAACGAACAGGAAAAGTGCGAATTCTTAGAATGGCAACAAATGAGAGGTGAACAAATGGGTGAAGCGTGGTTGGCATATGATAAGAGTCTAGCATTAACGACAACAACACTACGGACGTCCATCGATTGCAAGGGACAGAAAATTACTATATCAGATCAAGGAATCGCTTTTCGCGTGCTGAGCAAGAGCGCCAAGCAAGAATATGCAAACGCGTTGAAAATCGAACACCGTCCTGGCAAGAGCAATCGGAACGCTGATGCTCTCTCCAGACTACCAGAAGCAGCATCGATTACAGTTCGACGCCCTGCTTTGCTGCAAATTTTAGAAGACCAACGCGAAGACGAAGAAATTAAAGCCCTTATTGACTTTTTGGAACATGGAACAAAACCCAAAGAGCCTAAACTAGCAGCACAAGTGAATAAATTTGCGCCACAGTTTAGAATAATCCACAACGTTTTATACAGAATTACCAAAAGTCCAACACCAACACATAAAGATATGCTACAGGTTGTTGTTCCAAGACAGTTACGTACTGATATTATAAAGATGCTACACGATGAGCCTGTCGGAGGTCATTTGGGTCCGGAGAAAACATTGGAGAAAATTAGACGTAACTTCTTTTGGCCAAGTATGACGAAAGATGTCAAAGAGTACTGCGGCAGCTGCCTGCCTTGTGCAACCAGAAAGCGACCCCATCGATACCAACAACCACAAATGAAGCCGATTCCTGTGAGTTGTCCCTTCGATCTAGTAGCTGTAGACCTTATGGGACCGCTTCCACAAACTTTCTCGGGCAATCGGTACATTATTGTCTTTATGGACTACCTGACAAAATGGCCAGAAGCAATCGCGTTGCCAGATCAGAAAGCCGAAACAGTGGCACGAGCTTTTGTGGACGGGGTGGTAAGCCGACACGGCGCACCGAGAAGATTGCTAAGTGATCGTGGATCAAATTTTATGAGTTCATTGCTGAAAGAAGTCTGCAAAATTCTAACCACAGAGAAGATTTTCACAACAGCATACCACCCTCAAACTAATGGACTAGTTGAACGCTTTAATGGAACGTTGGCTACTATTATATCCATGTACACAGATTCACAACAAAGGGAGTGGGACCAATGCCTCCCATTGGCACTCCTTGCCTACCGAACCGCGGTGCAGTCATCTTCAAAATTTACCCCATTTTTCTTGCTGTATGGAAGAGAGGCTCTGCTGCCACGGGAAGTCGAGCTAACAACTCCTAGGATTAAATACACTCAAGATTTAGATTACGCGATGTGGCTGACCATTACGCTTAAACAGGCGTACGAAAGTGCTCGACAGTCAATCGAGCGCGCACAAACCCAACAAAAACGAGAGTACGACAAATCACAATTTATTAATCTCTCTGTTAATGACTTAGTCATGATTCATCAACCAGCGACTGAGCCAGGTGCTACTTCAAAGTTTAAGCACAGCTGGCTGGGTCCGGTAAAAATTACGCGTTTGAAAGATCAAACTGCGTATGTAGAACCAGTAATAGGTAATAAAATACCTCGATTTAGGCCTCAATGGGTCTCCTTAAAACGACTGAAATTGTTCCAAAATGATGGTATTGCTAAAGATCAAGCGGTTAAAAATCCAGATAAACTGCGTTCTATCGGTTGGGGACTAGAGTCGGAAAAAGAATCTAACTCAGAATGAACTCAATACACCGAGAAAAAAAAATTCACACAAGTCACTCGCCATATGTTATCAATTAATAGTACCTATCATATCGTCGTAACATGTTATAAACTGTCAGTTATTCATTTATATGTTTTATGCTTGCACTGATATGTATATTACGATGTTACTTATTCTGAGTACCTGTATCATCTGCAGTAAACATTAAGAGAACAGTTGTTTGTAGTACAAACTTTGTACCTAATGGATCTTACGTAGATCAATACACTGAAGTTTCTGTTTTTCAAATTAGTTCATGTAGGCAGTTATGTAATAGCAGTAGCCTTCGAGTCACTTTGCAAATCACTAAATAGTACTAATTTCTATAAGTCACTCTTTTGTAATAAGTCACTTATAAATAACAGTGCCTATAAGTCACCTGGACACCGATATGAAGTTTCGATATTGTGTATTATATGTGCATCTGTGTTTCAGAATGGCAGTCCCTAAAAATCACTTTGAATTAAATCGACGTCAGTATGAACAATTATTTAAGGATATGACGGACTTGCTCCAATCCTTGCCAGTCGAGGAGGACAAGAAGTCATTGTTGCTTCAGAAACACTTTTCCCTGAACGACAAATTCCGCGAACTCCAATTCATTGTTTCCAATATGTATGCCATCATCAACTACACTGGTGTCATTCTGCCTGAACCGACAGCGTTCTCTGGATACCCACAACAAACATCCTTGTTGGGAACGTGCAAGCCGGTCGAAATTTGCCAAATCAGAAACCCACACGATTTCTTCATCCGTTTACGGCGCGATGGCTCTCTCTACGAAGACATCACGGCGGTGCTGAATAATGAGACATACAACCAATTCCAGCCAAAAGTAGCGTGTCCACCGGTGCTATCAATGTGTGCGGCGTGGGAACCAGAGGTGGGACGCTACGAGCGCGCTCTTGTTCTCGAAAATGAGCGAGTACCTAATCGGATGCCGAAGATTTTGTTCGTCGACATTGGCTCCATCGACGCTCAAGTGATACCCTTGCATACAAGGGCACACCAAATCCTGGATTCGCCACCCCTCGCGTACCATTGCCAACTGTACGGACTACGTGGCCCACCAGATGATTTACCTTGGCACCCTGATTTTATGACTATCTTCAATCAAGTCCTGTGCGACAACGTCGAATTTGAGTTCCTGTACGTCACCACTCGCTCATACGGACTTCGCTCATACCTGGTGAAACCTCTGCAGTGTGACATTACAATACTACACGAGATGATGGACGACCACTACCCGAACATGGCAGCGCCACCGTCCATCATAATAGAAGAGGTTGACGAAGCATCGGAAGCGGACCAAAACGAGGATGCAACCAGCTTCACAGAAGAAATAGTTGAAGAAAGTTCAATTCCTATCGAAGATGAAGAAGACACAGATGTCATCGACGCAAGAATTCCTGAAGATTTCGACATAAACTCGCCGGCGCACCAAGACCAGCATCAACACAACGACCAGATGGACCTGGAAGAGGAGTCACAACAGGACGCACCAGTTCAACTTGCCGAGCAGGCGCCCGAGAACCCCCCAGAAATCGTCATTATGGATTTGGTAATTTCGGATAACAGCCAAGTATCCTTCTTTCGACGCGATCCCCTGGACATTGCAGGCATAATCTTCCCATACCCCATATGGGCAGTTCTATATTTGCTGCTCCTGTACTGGGGACAGGACGCTCCGGGTGCTGCCAAGCAAGCGGCGTGGCTGCTGATGGTTGTGGAGAAGGAAAATTTGACCGAAGCCATCCGAAGATATCTGGTAGAAAAAGAACGACTGCACGTCAGTAGTAACTTTTTTGTAAACTGCGGACGGCCGGTCGTGACATATGTCCTCAAGCACTGGTTGGCACAAACACCAAATTTCAAGGACGCACTCACAAAGATCCCGGGAACTATTAAATTTATAGCTCATGACATCAACTTCACGTGGGCCGACAAACTCAATTCAGAAGTAGAGATGTGCTACCAAGCCCTGCTGGAGTTCTCTCGGAACGATCCAACAGTTTATTTTGCCCCTCAAGAAATTCATGCCCTTATCCCCATCACCCTGGACACTACAACAAAATTCCTAATCGTCACGGACTCTGCTATGGGTGGCCGTATCACGTTCCGTCATGCCGCTGCTACCGTTGTCCGTGTCCATCGATTGGAACTAATGAATTCCTTGTGCCCGGGTAAGAGCTTACAAGAAGTCCTGAAGCGTCACTATGGCCTTACCAACTACAACATCCTGCTCTTAATCCTTGGTGCAGACGACATAGTTTCCTGCCAAAGTCCCGCAGAACTGACCATTGGATACTACAATGTGTTCGACCAAATACATCACCGATACAACTGCCAAGTTTTCATCACGGAGCCACCACCCAGATCAGACCAGTTTGCCCACTTGGTTCCTGAAGCGCGATCCATCCTGAGCAATGTGTCCAAACAGTTCAACAACGTCAACATCATCCCCACCAAAGAACTCGACAATGATCCGCTGATGATCAACTCTCATAACGGAGTTACTCTGGCGGCTAAAGGAGTGCTACGCCTAATGCGACTGCTGCTAGAAATGCTACCCCAGCTACGTTTAGAATTCACTAAATGAAATAACAGACACTATAAAAGGTCCAAATAATTGAGTGAAAATGCATCGCCTTGACTCGGAGGTCAAGTCTTAAGGGGAGGGTAGTATAAACCTGAAAGCTAAATAATGTATACGTACAGGGCTAAACGCAGGCATACATGACATGTTCTTTCATATTTATATTACGTCTGCATTTCTTCGGATATTCTCACGATGCTATTAGAAAGTCACAATGTTCTGGTAATTATTTTGAAAGTCACAGAATGTTCAGCAAGCATAATTATTCTTCCATAATTTATTGTAATAACATTTGCTCGAAAATCTTGCGGCTCCCAGCCGTCGGTGTTACGGCTAAATTTAGGACGAATTCTGGTTCTGTTTTTCACACCAGTTAGTTCGTTTTCTGATGCTGTGTGTGAGCGGCCGGCTCGGCCGCATATAGGATTCACTTTTTGTGATGCGGCCATTAGGCCACATTAGAAGTCACAGTATAAGAGAAGTCACTTAGGTAGATAGGTCAATTCACTTCAGTCTCTCAGTACAAGTCACTTCGGTATCTTCCATTTATCTAGTGTTTCTCAGCGTAGGTGGTTAAGTCTCCCATTCAGCATATACTTTTCACCAAGTACACTTCCACGTTCATTTATTTGGACCTATCAAGTCACTTATTTAAACATTTTATTCATCTTTTCTGTTCATTAAACTGGGAAATATATTGACTGTGTTTCTTATATGTTTGTGAAGTAAGAATAAGGAATGGTAAGAAGAGCGCCGGTTGACAGTCAGCGTCACTGACTTTATTTTGCAATCAGTGACTGCAGTTGTGACCATTGACGTTACAGGTCCAATGTTATTTCCGGTAGTTTTGCTTTTCATTAACTGACGCCGGAGTCAGAGTCAGTGACTGCCGAATTAGCGATCACCTTAGTCATCACGAACGCAAAATATGCTACACTCATACCTACACATTTATGTATATCCGCATTCACATGTAAGCCATTTGAAAAATGGTGATGACTGATGACTAATGTGATGCTGATTCCGCAGTCACTGACTCCGATTCCTAAGTCAGTTAATGAATATCAAAACTACCGGAAGTAAATTGGACCTGTGACGTTAATAGGTTGACTGCTGTCACTGAATGCAAAATGATACCAGTGACGCTGACTCCGGAATTGTATTATTTTAATTTTGAGCTGCACTGTATATAGCTACTTGCAGAAATTTGCACTACGCGTGTGTGTGTATTTACACACCCACACACATATACATAGTTTACGATATATTATTGGTAACGAACCTTCAGTACCAAAAAAGACGTCTTTTCGTCAAAAAAAGGCTCAGAGATTTGTCCAAATAGATCTGTTAGGTTTTGGTGCCGTAATTTTAAAAGAATATTTGTTTAACCGTCAAATAAGGGATCAATTATTGAATTGCACATTTTAAACGTCGTTGTTGTCATCCTATAGCGCGTTTACGCAACGAAAATCCTTCTGGAACAATAGGAATTTTTAACTCATATTTGAAAAAAGTGTGCCCCACAGTATAAATACAGCGGACAGACACCAAACTACCAAATATTACGACCTCAATTTGCTGTCACAAAAACCACGTTTTCTACAAACACAATTCATGCAGTTCACTTTACGTTGTCAAATCTTGCTGCAGTCCGCTCACACACTAAAAACACGCACACATACACATGCACACACAACGCATCCATCAGCAGGTATGCTGATATGATATCAGCAGCTGCAGTCAATGCACTAAAACTGAGCATGATTTACATGCATTTTCAGTTCCAGTGCATTGATGAATTAGTATGAACGGCCGCTGAGGCGGCATCGCAAAATCCAAGAGTACAAAATGGGATGAGTATGCCGGTCCTACGAATTGTCAACTTGACATGCGACTGATGCTTTGCACATTAGCAGCCAACAAACAGAAATCTTATGTGCAAAATTTTCAGCTGCTCGTATCACTTTCGCAAAGTTTTGCCTGTCTCCTTTACAATTTTTGTTACGGCGTTTAATACTTTGTATTTATTTAAGTTGTTTGATACTGTGTCTAGAAAGGAAGGGGGATTCTTAGCGAAGGTATTCGACAGTATACGAAATGTTAAAATTGGATTTCGTGTGACAAGTTTGACATGCCAGTACTTATCAAGCATAAAGTAAATAAACCCAAAAAACAGGTCAACATAAAAAATGTATGTAAAAATAGACATTCTATGCTCCTTTTAAATCAAACAAGAAAATTACTGGCCTGGAAACCTCATATTTATATTTATGATTGAACAACCAGCATTTTGGTTATTTTCGAGCAAAATATTTTTTCCAAGCGTCAAGCATATTTGAGGTACATTTGTTCAGTAGTTCAGAGAAAGGATTATGTAATCAGTTGTAAGCAGCAAGAAATGAGACATATCCCCAAAAATGCACCACTGTAAAAAAACTGAAAAATAAACTAAGCCTTTGCAACGGTCTGTGATTAGGTACTTTCAAGTGTCAATAAAATTATTCCATTTTCGTAAGAAAGTCTTTCCTTTTATCATGATAATCGATGACTTGGAAAATGGCTAGCACAAGCTTATCTGTTTACAAGACCTGAAAGCTAATGGAAGTCAAAAGTCAAACACTTGATTTTTTTTGACTTTATGGTCTTTGCTGGAATTCTTTATAATGCCGTCAGATAAGCGGAAGTTCAGTATATAGCGATAAACTTACCGAAATAGATGGTATATTTATGCCAGTTTTTAAAAGCTGCTATGTCGAATAAAAAACACCAACAAAAATTAGGAAATTGAAAAGAGACATGATAACTGGAGTCTACCTACGCATGACAACGGGCAGGTAGTAGAGTTTAGCACAGTGCTATCATGATAATCCAAACTAGGAGTTTGTAGTCATCTAGAATTATGATCAAGAATTTAACAAACAAAGTTTTTGGCAAAAGCATCCAATAAGCATCAAGCATTAACTTCTGAGTACATTGGCCAGACGCCACTGTAAACCTGTTGCGCCAGCTATACTATTCTCCTTGATTCATTTTTCATAAACATGCATTATATA
>JASANF010006835.1:0-12636 GCA_030248245.1 Trissonchulus sp. WLG1_4
AAAACGCTTCTATGTTACATGAGCACATAATATAGTTTAGCTGAAGGTCGCGCGATGGGTGCGGAAAACAGTGTCTGCCCTACGAAGATCATATTCCTATTCTCAACAGGTATACCTAGTCCACCTACTTTGACGAGCTCACACGAATTGCATATTCTCGTTAATAAAGTCTTGTACCAATGCTTTTACAAGCGCAGCTATAGTATTTTTCCGCTTTAGACAGACAGTAACCTATTCACCCAAGGAGCCGCCCGACAAGGGCATTTTTTCTTTACGAGTCTAAAATACGATGAAATAATGCAGTTTTGATATTTCAGTCCATTGAAAATGCTCAACTGGATCGACAGAAGGAGATACTCGGAGGTCCGACCAAAGCCAGACTGTGGAGAAGGACAAAGAAATTGCAAACTCGAATACACAAGTAAGAAGCGAGAGGGAATTTTTTCACGGTCCTCCTCTCGACTGTTGAGTTGCTCTGCCCCGAAACCGCTATAGTGGGGTTTAGCGACTTTTTGAAGCGCAGTAAGCATTTACTTTTGGATGTTTTGTTTTGTAGTACACAGACACACACACAATGTTCTTATTTTTGCCCTGAATTTTTAAATGAGTTTTTATGGCTTTGTGCTCATTTTGGAGCAGTTTACAGCCATCGGGGCCAGTTTTTGAGATTCAGGCAATTTTTCCATCTTGTTCTGCTGGGTCAAATCTGAGGGGAGGCTTGTCCCGGAATCTCAAATTTGGGAGGTAGGTGCTTTCTTCTCCAGACCGCTCTATGTACATTTTGTGTTTCCATTTCCCCTTATATTAAAATATGTGTTTTAACGGATTAAGTTTTTTTTACTTTGTAAGTTGGTATTTTGATTTTCTTTAAAAACAGCTATGATGTAATTAGAATGCTGAAAAGCAACAAGAATATGTGTGCGTGTCATAAGTTTGAGATTGTTGTTCAAGTTTAATTGTTTTTTACTAGCTGTGTGTGTATCAAATTCCAACTAGATAAATTTGAATGTAATCCGTTAGATCTAATTCGCTTTGGCTTAATCCATTTGTAAATTATAGTAAGTTTGCTAAGAAGAAGTTTTAGCCAGTAGCTGGTCTAAAAGTTTATCAGCTTTAGTCGGTCGTATTTCCCTGTCTGTAGTGGCAGTCTCAGTCTTAGTTAGGCTTTGCAAATGGTGAGCTAAATTTCTGGGACTTTTATGTTTTGGCCTGAGTAAGTATATAGCACACCTGTAGCCGAGGTATGTAGCTTTGACTATCGTAAAATATATATATATTTAGACACTCATATTTTCCTTACGCATATATACGCATGCTTCTGCATAAAATGTACTCTTGATACCGCTTGATGCTTATATTTATGTGCTCTTGGTACGGAGGTTATGAGATTCCTACTGCTACCTGATTAGCATGAGAAAGTGTGTTTCAATATTACAGGTTTATTAGGCTTACTTGTGCTCAGTGCGGATTTTACTGTCATAAATATTTTGATTACTTTGTGCGCGAGCAGTGTATTATTAAACGCAACTTCGTTAATTGTGAGCAGATTATTTATCCTAAGTTTCTATTTATTTTATTTGTTTGGGTTGGAAAGAATGGCACATAAGCCAGTGTTGAAGTCTGTTTTACAGAGTACAATGAAACTTCACAAGTATATACATTAAGAACATATTAGTAATTAGTAGTCACGTTCAATCAAAATTAATATTTTGTTTGTTTGATATTTGATTTAATGTTTTTTTTCTGTGCAATATATTAACTTTTGTATAGACTCAGTCGAACAGACGTGTAATAATCCAGGTTCTTATTATTTCCTTTGCGTTTCGGAAAAGTTTTTCAATTTTCAAGTCATTCATTTATCTTCTGCAAGGTGTTACAGGCTCGCGCGATATTGGATATGTATTGCGTCAGAGCCGAAATGAAAGCGCATGAGTGGTTTATTAATGCTGAAAAAAGACAGGAGGGTGGGGGGTGTTGTCGGGTAGGGAATTCTTGGGTGTCTGGTGTTCTTTTTCACAAGGTGGAGATGAGAAGTGATGAAACGGATGAATTCGATTTTGATTGCTAAATGCTATCAGTAAATCTTGAAGTTTGATTTGTTAAATACTTATTCCTTATTATTCGTTGCTTCACACCCCACGACCGTTGATATTTAAATTAACTGGATAATATGCACATATAACGTTTAATGGGATCGATTGGGAAAATAAATCGAAGCAAGTTATCTTGGAAATGGCATTATATTCAAAAGTTTCTCAAAATTTTGGCAATTTTTGATTAATCATGCGGATAGGGACTCTAGAATTTGGCCGGAGAGGCCGTCATATTTTGACTCCGTTTCATGTACATAATGATCATGCCCGCCCCCAATCCATACAAGACCGAACTCTTAACAAAATTTTAATAGCGATTTAGTTGGGGGCGCCCGACCCGCTAATGTACATAGTCTGCGCTTTGTTTGTGGGCAAAGTCTCTGCATCTATGAAGTCGTGAGTGAGTGTGAAACTTAGAATTGGCTGCAGGGCCTTGATTATTATTATTATTCTGAAAGTGTTGTGAATAGATTGTCTCTGATGACGCTCAACAAGAGTCTGTTGTCTAATGCCCTTATGTGTCTCGTGTATCACAATGTCTGTATGAGGCTCAGTCTCATATCTGTTCACACGACATTGCTGCACCCATTTGTCCTCTAGCTGTGACTGAATTAACCTCATGCCAACTTGCCCGTATAGGTGTCCCTGTTCTTGTGCCTAAGTAATATTGTCTGTCTATAAGCCACTGCAGAGAAACTTTTGTAGATTATGTTGATTTTATAGGAAATGTAGAAGGTATTTCTTTAGTCTTCTCTCTTGAATGTGCGCTTATTTATGGGGGGAAACCTTCGAAATTGGGAATCGGGGTGGAGGGTCCTAAAAATCGGGGCAAAAGCTAGTAGAAATGGCGCAATTTTCAAAAATTTTGCACAATTTAGTATATTTTGTTTGATCAGAGACTTAGGGGCGAAAGACGAGGGAGTCAGCACCGCCCGAAATTTTGTAACAGTCCATAATTTGGTCCAGCTTTAGTTTTTGCCGACCCGGTCAAAAACTTTTTTGATATGACTCCAGCTGACACAAAATTTCAAAAAATACTTCAATGAATGAATACTAAATATCATCCTTATCCGTTCGTTCTTGCTGTCAACTGATTTTTTACACTGTTACGTTGTACGTTGTGGCAAGAAATTGTGAAATTCAAAGTTTTTACAGGGTTATCGCATCTCAGGCTTATGCGTTTTTACTTATGTTATTGCAGTCTGTTGTTTCGTAATTTTTATATAATTCATAATGCCTGCAGCTTTTAGTCGAACTGAAGTCGGACCAGAAAATACTGAACCCTGAGACAAAACAGGTGGCGTAATCAAAATCAAAATAACAACAACGTGTTTTTTCCCAAGCTGGAATGGCATCAACTTTTCCCCCCGTGCAGATTTCCGACACTGGACCAGTCTAGTGTAAATATCTTGAGAAGGGAAGTCGAACTTTTTATGAACTTTAAAACCTTCCATAGCTCCAATAAAAATTAATAAACAATATCCATATGTTCTGAAAAGACAAGAAGCAAAACCTGGGAAGAAACAAATAAATTAAAAGTATATAGTGCGAAAGTTTTTAACGGATTCAAAATTAAATCAAAAAAAGCAAAGTGAGATGATAAAGTAAGAAAGCAGTCAAGAAAAAACATACAATATCTGGCCTATAATTCACTATCACAGACATCATAACGCTTTACAAGTTTATATTTACTGAACTTGACCTTACGCAACCCTACAATAGTTCTAGTTTTGTTGCAGACGTGGCGGTGTTGCTCTTTGATAGGGCAATTACCATAATCCTTTGTTTGAATAAGTGTCCCAGGTTACCTGAAACGTCGATTGGTGTTTCAGGTAGAATTTCTTACCTCAGTTACTAATTGAGGTAAATTAGTAGTTCAGGCACTATTCATTCAGTATTTTAGTATAATGAACTCGTGTGCGTTGCTATGGCAACCATGGCAAGAAATTCCACCACCATAGTCTAAAGTGACCTATTGTCTTCCAATATGACCGCTAAGACATTCAAACGACAATACGGAAGCTAGGTAAACGAATATAAAACATCACGTCTTGTCACGTATTTTTGAGCGTTTTTTGTCAAAAATGGAGGTGATACACTTCAGAGCTCATAACCCTGGTTATATAACAGTTGGTAAGATGAGTTTTGACACAACACTGTAGTACAACTTTATCTAGTTTGGTGCCGAGTTTTGAAGTTATGCGTAGCTTAAATTTTACATCACATCATTTTAAAGAGAAAATCGGAGTTAAATTCAGAAAGTGTCAATTTCCTGAAAACAGTTGCAGTTAAATTTGCGTTTTAACGTTCCAAACTGATCTTAAGTAAAATATCTAGATTCCTTTTTTAATTTAGTGAAAATCAGTACTGTTTTAGAGAAAAAGTTATTTAAAAATTACGAAATATTGTAAAAATAGCCAAAAAATGTCAAAAACACTACTTTTTTGTTATAACTATAGTGTAACTGATTATAAAGAACAAATAATTTGCCCATATGTTTGCCTAAAAGTGGCTCATATGTGTGCCAAATTTCATAAATTTAGCTGTTGGTTAGAGCGAATCGCGACAAAAACAGCACATACGAAACTACCACCTTAAGAAAATATACTAAATTCGTAACGAATCAGGCGATCTTTCGTAACTAAATTATGTGCAAATCGTGCAAAACGTACGTAAAACAAATGCTTTAGTGAAACCACCTTTGTGAAGTCCACCCTAGCTGTTCTTTGATTTTGCATTCGCTGCTCACAACTTTTAGGTCCATTTTTTATAATTACTCATAACTAAGTTTATTTCATATATAACATCTTTTCGTAGAATTTTTTCAGCTGATATACTCGGTCCATTAAAAAAGCTCGTTAAATCGGTGTAGTCAGGAGTGGACGCGGGTCGTGAGTACCCGCGGGTTGAGTTGGGTTGGATACTTGGATCGGAAAACTCGAGCCGTGGGTCAACCCGCGGGTACCCACTCCAGGGGCCTGTTGCTCAACTTTACAAATCTTACAATTGTAACAATTGTAAGTGCAAAATCAGGTGATTCGTTACGAATTCGTCATAAATTCATTACGAATCGCCTGATTTTGCACTTACAATTGTTACAATATTGTAAGACCTATAAAGCTGAGCAACAGGCCCCAGGCTGCGCGGGTCGCTTAATTTTTTTCTGAATCACGAAACATGAAAAATTACCCCTTGTGATTCCCATTTTAGAGAATTATGGGTACTTACTTCGTTATAGTGCCCCTCGCTTAAAGTAGCAATGCGACCAACGTACAGATTTACACTGTTAAAATTACACTTGTGACTTGGGCATTAGCTAAAAACAACCAATCATTAGCTATGTGATCTTAAAAAAAGAGGTTCAAAGTGGGTCGTGGGTCGACTTTTACGACGCGGGTTGGGTCGTGAGTTACCCACGAGCATCAAGCCGTTAGTTGGGTTGGGTTGAAAATTTCGACCCGCGCCCACCCCTGGCTGTAGCACCAGTGGTTTGTGTTTGTTGTGTTTCAGGTGGAGCAGTTGGAGCGGTGGAATCGTGAGCTGACGGGTCGGCTGGCGGAGAGCGAGGAGAGACTGTTCCAGGAAAAGAAACAGGCCGATGTCAGCCAGTCCAATGCGCGCACTGCCATGACCGAGGTGGGCACTGGACTGGGCTCAAGCCACTAGGCAAACCACCTCAAACTCATACATGTGATAATGAGGTCAAAATTTCTGGGGCCCTCCCCCCCTGTCGACCAAAAATACGCTACATTTTGCAAAATTTTGCAGAATTTTCCCAAATTTTCACTGGATTTTGTCCAAATTTTCAGGACTCTCTCCGCCGACCCCTCGCCCTCGAAGTTGGAGGGTCCCCCCCATCCTCCCCTCATACATGTATGCTTCAAGTGTAAACTCTGCATTTTGAAGTGGATGAGGAAATCCCCCAAGGTCGAAAATTTGAGCAAAAGTGTTGTAAAAACGACTCTTTTGTCTTGAAGAATAGGTTTGGCGTTGAGCATCATTTATATTTTTGACAAACTATAAATTAACGACAATTTTAGCAACAAAATTGTAACTTTCATCAACTTGAACAGGGACTATTTTAGCTACTATATATAACAGAACTCAATGCTCATTATTTACAGCGACCAGAATAATCTGTTTTAATGGAAAAGCACTAATCTTATTCTAGTGAAGTTAGCTGAAATTATTCTTGTTTTTTGACCCCCACTTATGCGGTCGCAATAACTCATGTTTTGTTTTGTGCTGTTTCTTTTTCAGAAGGACCGCAAAATTGTAGACTTGGAAAATGGATTAAGTCAACTGAAAATGGTTAGTTTTAAATTTCAGCTTTGATTTTTTTGATAATTTCGCTGGTGCTTGGTTCATACTTCCTTGGCCATATTTTGGCATTAAACCTGAACATATTCTGTTCTGTGTTTTTTATATCTCGACGAAAGTCTGACCAAAATTTTCTGACCTAGAAATAAAAAAAGTTGGCGTGATTTTTTGCTACAACCTGCTGCTTTTTTGATCTTGGTTAAATTTCTTTATTTCGAAATGAAATCACGTGTTTCGTTTTGTCTCGGGGTTCAGCAATTTTAATTTTGGCTTTGACTTTAATTAAGCAGACAAGTTTTAGTCTGACACTGAAACGGTCAATGCCAGTGACTTTTGCTACGGTAACATTTTGAGAGTTTTTTTATTGTGTTTTTGACAGAGATGCACGGGAGCAATAATAGGGAGAAGGTGCGACCCTCAGCGTGTAGTGGTGGTCTGATTTTGTTTTGTTCTGACGACAACCGTAAAATATTCGCGATCTTTTCAATCTTTTAACTGTTTCAGCGTGCGTTTGTTTGGGAGAGAGGTATCAGCTGATTTTTTGGTTGTTTTTTATTTATTTTATTTATACTTTTATTTTGCTTTATGTTCTAGCAAGAGTACATAATAGTGTCTCACTCTTTATAAAAGAAGAGTGAGACACTCTCCTTTCTGCCTGTGTTATAGCGCAGGCAGATGCGCTCGTCATTTCCAGCCCACATGTTGCCGTTTTATGCAACATGTGGTTAGCCAATCAGAAGCGACCTTCGCTTCTGATTGGCTGGACGCATGTGCACGTGCTCCAATCAGCACGCAGGCGGCCTCACGTGCTCGAATCAGCACACTGGCCGCCATTACAGCCATTTCATTGTTAAATTTTGCCAGGATCGGTCGGGTTGGGGGGTTTTTTGTTTTTTTTTGTTCCGAATTGTATTTTGCCTACATTTTTATCACCGTTTTCAGGAATTATTGCTAGTATGTGCTGGATATAATGTTAACTGGTAAGTTAAATCTGTTTTTGACAATTTTCAGGCAATAGCACGTGAGGCCGCCTGCGTGCTGATTGGAGCACGTGCATAGGCGTCCAGCCAATCAGAAGCGAAGGTCGCTTCTGATTGGCTACCCACATGTTGCATAAAACGGCAACATGTGGGCTGGAAATGACGAGCGCATCTGCCTGCGCTATAACTCAGGCAGAAAGGAGAGTGTCTCACTCTTCTTCTATAAAGAGTGAGACACTATTATGTACTCTTGGTTCTAGGAATTGGACCGTAGCTCTTCCCGGGAAAATGAACTACATCTGCAGGTTCAGTCCAAGGAAACCAATCTGTTGCGATCGGAAGAGTTTATTCGAAAATTGGATGATCAGAATCGTGATTTGCGATATCGAATCGAAGAAATGCTCGGCCGAGGTACTTAAATTGTTATTTTATTGGTTTTACTAAAGTCTGACTACAAATAGATGAAGTCAGAAAAAAGGGGATAATTTTTGCGATTACTTGCTTCACTCTTGGGGATTGACATTTGAAATTTTTTGCTTTTTTGTTGTAGCACTGAACTGAAACCACCTGTTTCGGTTTGTGTCAAGCAATTTTTGTGAGATTGTATATATTTCAGTGAAGATTTTGAAAATAAATTAATTTTAAAATTTAGGAAATTTAGTTCATTTTTGGGTAAACAGACTTAGAATATTTGAGCGTTCAAAACCACACCAAAACCATTTTACCGTTCTGTGTCACTCAGCGGTGGAATCGAAATGTGTGGTATATTGTGAATATTTTTTATTGCAGTTCAAGTTGCGTTTATTGTTTTGTCAGTGAATATAACGTTTGTTCACACTGCATACATTCAAGGGTTTGTTGCTTCATTCATAGTTGCCTGTATTTACTGGCGTAATGGTTTGTTTTCCGCTAGTCAGCTCAAGGCATGGTCTCAGAAAGTTGAGTTCTTCTATGATCTGTGAATCAAACTTTAGTCATTTTAAAGAAGTAAAGAGCGATTTATTTTTGTCCTAAAGAATAATATGGGGACAGTGACAAGGACAATATTTTCGGTCAGCTGTTGTGCAGCATTGACAAAATAGTTTTGTTTTTAATTTTTTTATAGGGGGTCTCATGTCCAAATTTTAGGGACCTTTCTTCCCCTGATCGACCAAACCCAAATTTCGTTTTATTTTCGAAAAAATGCCTGAGGGCTCCCCCCATCCCTCTTCTTACTATGATAATGCTGTTTAATATTTTTAGACGATTTTGTGGGTCCCGCATCCCCCCTCTTACATTATATTGTTTGATGATGATGATGATATTTTTTTATATTTTTAGAAAAAGATCTAGTGGCCCAGATGGATTTTCTGCGCCACCGCTACGACCTGCCACACCAGCGACCCGGATCCAGCCAACACCAGCACCGCCCAGAAATCGTGTCGCCAATCATTGCTCGTTCTCACAGTGAGATGGGGCTAGACGACCTGGAGCCACCGAGAGATGGGTCCCAGAATTTGCAGAGTGGCCGAACACTGGGTAGTCTGGGAGACCTTAGCTCGAAGGGCAGATCTGCGAGAGCGCCCATTGGCTATAATCGATATTGCACTGTTTGTCGCATGCTCCACGAGTCGACACAAAAGTGTCCCATCTCAGGAAGTCGATATTCGGATGGGAGTCGCGCTAGAGCACCCACTATTGCGTCTCAGGGAAAGGTGGGCGTTTGGGATATTTTTGGAAGCCTGCTTTATACTCGTCCTCAAGAACGTAGGGACACAGGAACAAGAGCTATTTTTCGGTTTTGATCTAATCTGAAGCATTGATAGCATCTGTTCATCTTATTTATTGTTTATCAATTATCAATAATTGTATTTTTTGTTAGTTTTTTTGTGCAAAAAGTTGGCTCATTTTTCCAGACAGTTTCTCTTGAGACTGCTTAAGGACAAAACGACAGGGTCCAGCGTACATATAACGGGGTCAAATTTTTATGGGCCTCTGTGGCCAAATTTTGGCGACCTTTCCCGCTGATAGACCAAAAATAACCAAAATTTTGCCAAAAAAGTGCCATTTTTACGAAATTTTGCCCTCATTTTCGGAACTCTTGCCCCGGCCCTTCGATTTTGGTATGGGGGGTCCCCGCCTCATACATGTATGGGGACATGGTTAAGGACAAGTATGAACCGTGCTATATCGAGCCATTTTGTTCCTGTTTCAGCAACGCCGCTCCGGCAAAGCTGGTGGGCACCGGTCCGCCGGCCGTAAGCCTAAGACCAGCACCGGCGGATCCGGAACCGGTACCGGTCCTCCCTTTCCTCCCGGTGGTGCCGGTGCTACCTTGACTGAGCTGGACAAAAAGGTGCGCCAACTGAGCGATGAGCTGAGACACGCGCAGTTGAGCCTGAAGCTGGCTGAACAGGACATTGCCAAGGTGATCTGGGATGATCTGAGATCGCTGGGATTGTACTGTGCATATGCATGTATGTATATACGGGCAAAAATTTTGGAGGGGGCTCTCCGGCTAAATTTTAGGTCCCTCTTAGTTCGTACCTTGATTGACAATAAGTACGCTAAAGGGTGCAACATTTGTGAAAAAGTGTAATTTTTGTTCGCTTTGCTCATCAGATTTTTGAGACACTCTACCCGAACCTTTGACTTGGGGCCTGGGGGGGGGGGGTTGCCGCTCACCCTTCTTACGTGTGTAACTGTACAGTGTGTTTACACTGTTTTCGGGCCGCTGATTTCAGCATCAGAACCCATTTGTGAGAGGAAGAAATCGAATCAAATAACAAATTTCCTTCAAAGAACATTTATTATTATCTCAAAGTTGGTATAGATAGCGCGAGGTGATAATCATATACTTATTATATACTTTGTATATTCTAATATCGTGAAATTATGATTGGTTTTATTGTCGATGTCATGAGTTAGTGGCAAAATGGCAAGTCTGTGTGATCTATCTTTGCAGACGGACCTAACAAATTAAATTAAATTAAATTCGCATTTGGACGTCGTTGTAGTCAGAAAAATAGTGCTAAAATTAGGTTATACCTGACATTTGATTTGAAATTTTAAATTTGAAATTGCAGTGAAATATTGACATTTCTTTGAAAAACAGTTTTATTTTGTGCTTTTGTGCTGTTTTTAGCTGAAGCAACAGAAAGAATTGGTAGAGGCAGACCGAGACAGTAAAGATAAATTGTACAAACAGGTGAGTTTTTTGGTTTTGATAGATATTTAAATGGTATTAAGTTACGGCATGATGTTATAACGTAGCTTTCCTTCCTGCAAGGCTATGCACGTAAACATTATTGCAGAATTACGAAACTAAGCCTACCCTGATATTAAGCCTAAGCCTCAATCCTAATCTAAGCCTAATTTGGAGTATATATTTTTAAAAACGCACACTCACACGTGCATAGCTTTGCGAGAAGAGAAGCTAAGTGCTGTTAGACCATTTATTTAGAGTTCATTCAGTTTATTTAGACCAAGAGTACGTTTTAATATCCTATTGGGTACTCTTGTTTAGATGCAATCGGAAATCATGACAGAATGTCTAAAAATGCACTCATGCTGTAGTGCAATATTAGTGGATACTGTAGTGCGCGCTATTATTAGATATTTATTATTTATCATTTATTTATTAGATATTATCACCGTGCATTTAGGATATCGGACAGTAGTTTTCCTCTCATTTTTTAGTTATAAATCTGGTATAAAATCAATATTATCATACAGATTGATGTTATGATTTGTGAGAGAAGTGATAAATATTCACTCCCTATTTTAATTTTGTGCCACACGCCAACCCGTTTCTCGTTTTAAGTCTATACGGTGAAATTTGTTTGATGTGGTATATTATTGGTAAAAGATGCAGTGTGAGAAATGTTTACTTATGATGAAACTTACTTTAATGTTTTCATCATACTATACTCTGCATACATTAACAAATTTAAAAGAATAAGTCATAAAACTGATTAATCAACCTGCGTTTGACCACTGTTTCGAAGACTGTGTCGTGTCATTGCTATCATTACTACCATGATTACTTCCGTCAAAACTTCTCAGTAGTTAATAACCTGACAGTTTACTTGTGCGTGTACCTATATGAGGGGGATTTATTGAAGTCACAGAAGCTGTTAAGAAGTATCTAATCACTGATCTGTCTGGAGCTGTAAAATTTCAAGGATAAATTAAGATTAAGATTAAAATTTAATTGAGCGACTTAGATTGGAATCAGTTTTGCGTATTTGGATTATGTTGATGTTGATGGTACACTACGTAGGTTAGGTTAATTTGGTGCAGTGTTATCATGCATGGACGTGGGGGACGTTTGGGGGGGTTTGCGCCCCCTCCCCTCCCCTAAAAGGCATCTTCATCCCACCACAGATTGCCTAAGAAGTGGTTCATGAAACCAAAAAGTGGTGGCTCACGGCTCAGCAAAATCACGGACCCGATGTGCCCGACCCCTAGCGAAAGGGGGGTGGTCCTTAGTTTTGGTTCTTTTCCGGCGAAAGCCAACAAATGTTACACGGTTTTTCGATTTTCAACTCATTTTAGGGCACTTATTTGGGCACCATGCAAAAACTTTGAGCATTTTTTCTATTTTTTCATATTTCTGGCTTCTGGGGCACCTTTTTGGCCATCGAAGGGGGGGAGGGTGCCCGCCCGCTGTCTTGTTGGGGGGGGGGGGGGGGCGGCGGTTATACCGCTCCTACCCCCCTCTATGTGCTCTATGCTCAGGCTATGTTCTCTGCTCCTCCGTGACATCTACTCAACTGTTGCAGAGTCGTGAGGAGATCAGTCGCCTCCGCAAGGAAATGGACAATCTGCTGTCCTCGCTGAGTGCCCACCGGGCGGCCCTGGCCAGTGGCTCTCCCGTGGCGGCGACCAACCCGGCGCTCCGCTGCTGTCTCTGTCGCCCCGGCCGCTGTGCCTGCTTCCTGTCGCCGCGAGCATGACACTGACAAACGGGTGGCTGAGGTTCAGGTAGATGCTGTTTTTTTCGCATCAGCTTGTTTGTTCTAATTAAGTAGAGAAAACAAACATTTTTTGTTCTCTACAGCTATACTCATCCCGTGCGATCCGACTTATTTTCTGCTGAAGAATTGTTTAATGTTGGCAGCTGCTGTTTATTGTCTGGCTTCAGATTGTCTGAATTATAATTTGGATTCTTGTGTAACATTTTTGTGTAAGATTGAGCACTATTAACCAGTTAAAAAGGATTCTTGGGGTTTGGATATAATTTATTTCCCATCTTAATGTTA
>JASANF010006837.1:0-15711 GCA_030248245.1 Trissonchulus sp. WLG1_4
TCGTACTAGCTCAGAATTAATAGCCAATTCCTTTCGATACAGGCTTCCAAAATTTTGGAATTTCTTACCTGAAAATTGTATTACAAAACCAAATGCACTAAGCTTTACGAATGCTATCACAAATCACAAAAAGTTAGGTGACCACCCTGGTCGTCTCCTGCCTTTCCAGTTTATTTCTCCAGTTTGTTTCTTTTCTTGTATTTCTTTGTTTGTGTTTGCTATTGTTCTATTATCGTTATGTTGTTCTATTGTTTTGTTTATGCTACTAACATATAGGAACGCCGGCTAAATTTAACAGGTTTTGTAAAGCCGACGATTTTGAGAAATAAACCATATTCTTCTTTTTCTTCTATTAATATCCAGTTATTTTCAGTCTATTTTCTACTTTTATCCAACTAATGTATCAACATTTTCACTCTAATTTACCATTTTTCTGATGCGTTTCCAGTAGAATTCAACAATTTTGTACATGATTAGGCAAATAATGTGTCTTTTTTTCTAATACTAATCACTATCAGTAAATGTTCTATGCTCAACTGGTCGTTCGCCGCCAGGCCGAATCATCGCCATGCCGAATCGCCGGGTGAAAATGAAGATCGGGGGTAAATATAATTTTCGGCTGCCACATGCTTCCCCCCTATCTATTAAGGTGGCGCTCCGAGAATTCGCACGTTCTTCAAAAATTGTAAAATTCTTACTTTCATGGTTATATTGTAATTCAGCAAGGTGCGCGGTATCAAATTGCGCAATTTTGCAAAAGTATTTGACTAAATTCATTTTTTCTGTCTGTCACGTGACTTGCGATAACCCTATTCACAGGGCACACATAACTCAATTCAAACTCTATCAATTTGGACAATTTATAGCTCGTTTGAAAGGTTTTCAAACGTTTAGGATGATAAATTTTTTGTTTTGTGAATTTCGTTTTAAATTTTTATTTATACCGATTTTTAACTTTTCATGCAACTTTAACAACAAGTATCTCGCTTCAAAGTCCATTTATTAAAAAAATAAAATTTAGTCAGTTTCTTTGATTATTCTTATATATTTTGTCAAAATTTTATGTCTCAACTCAAAACGTGCGATTTGGAATCTGTGCCCTTTGGCAAAAAACCTTGGTTTTTTTATTGAAAAGTTGCTTGGCTTGTTGCATGTTTTTATTTTTCTGGCTGAATGGCTTGATTTGACAAACGCTTCCTTCAACTATGTTTGTCTATTTTTCAAAAAGGGAAGTAATTTAGTTTTACCTCGATATTCTGCGTACGGTTTTTTAGTTTGGTCGTATTAAAGTACATTCACAAAACGCAAATTTCAGATTTTGCAATTTTTTCAAAATTTTTCCATTTTGAGTTATACACATAATGACTCTTTAAGACCTTCTGAACAACTTTTCTTCAAGAACCATAGGTCGATTTCGACCTTGAGGTACTCCACTAACTACGGGCGCCCATTCGGAATATTCATTATCTATCTTCACTCTGTGCCTACGATCATTTAAATAGGCTTCTAACCAACTTAACACTCTACCGCGTATACAACAATCATAACATTTTTTAATTAATTTACATGAAAAACAGTATCAAATGCTTTAGCTATATCTAAATATGCTACTACTACACTATCTTTGTCATCTAGGGTACTAGTCCAGTCATTCAGACATTGAAGTAACTGTTTTACCGTAGATCTCTTTTCAATTCCTCCGTGCTGATTTGTACTTATTATATTATTTACATTAAGGGGGTAGTGTCGCGAAAGCAGTCGATTTTGCGTAACTGTAAAACATTTTTAAAAAAAGATAAGACATCGTTCTTTATATATTTTGAAAATATATGTTAAGGTAAGTATTTTTGCCAAGTTTCATCAAAATTGATGCAGTATACTGTTTGCAGTGAGGTCGCAAAGTCGGAAAAATGACGTTTTAAAAACCTATTCACATTCGATTTTTTCGTCACAATTATCAACTTATTTGTTTAGTTTGTTTACATAGACTAAAAGAACATATGTTGTAGTTTATGCACACAAAATTTAGTGCAAATTGCTTGAGTGGTTGCGGAGTAATACCTGTTTGAACTGTGAAACTGTGCGTAAACAGTGAAGTACTCACAGCAATAATGATAAATTGTGAAAAATTTAGACGCTTATTTTAAAATCAAAAGAAAAAAGAACCTTCATTTTTCTTTTTTCTTATTTGTGGCAAAAAACTGTGCGTCGACACGTTACGTGTGCTTCACAAGCTGGCCAATCTTATATCTGGCTGAATTTTTTGAATTTTCATGTCCTTATTGTGTGATTTCTGGCTTACAATCGGTGATTGGTTCAAGATATTGGCAGATATTGGTAGTCTACTGTCTGGCAGTACTTATTTAACACAGTATAGCATTGGACTAGTTTCTCAGTGAACGTACAAGTTCAAAGCAAAAAGATCTCTTTTTTCAACCTATGAGCAAAACTGCTTTCGCGACACTACCCCCTTAAGTAGACTTAATATGTGCTTTTTTAGTATTCCTTCAAGGATTCTAGCAAGAGTACAATTCTAGCTATGCAAGACGTAAGACTAATAGGTCGGTAAGTTGCTACGTTTGACTTGGATCTTTTATTCTTATACACTGGTATCACATTAGCTGCTTTCCAATCATAGGGCACTATTCCCACTGTTAGTGAAAACTGAAACAGTACCTGGAGAATTGGAGCTATTGACTGCCTTAGTTTTTTTATAAAAACAGGTGGAATACCATCTGGACCTTTTGATACTTTATTACGTAGACCTTTTATTCCTTCGTCCACGTCTTTTTCAGTAATAAATATGTCCTCCAATACAGAGGCATTAGGTACCACTACATCTTCAGTTATACTTCCGTTATCGTTGACGAAAACACTACTAAAAAAATTTATGTATGCACGAGCTTTATCAGAACGTTCGGGTATAGGTTCACCATTAACTATTAATGTTGAAATTGAAGATTTTGTATTCATTTTTTTAGTTACAAATTTCCAAAAAGTAGAAACATTATTAGAAAGTAAAATTTTTTCTTCAAATGCTCTAAAATCTGACGCACATCACATTTTAAAAACCTTTGACAATATTTTTCCATTCATTTTGTAGGTTTCATCACCTGTTTGCTTAAATTTACGCCACAGTTTCATCTTTTTTCGGCGCAAAGTTAATGACTGTTGACTTAAACTATACTTATTAGAGGTACGTATGTTCTTCTTAGGTACAAAGGTATTAATAGCTACTTCTAAAATGCCTCGGACACATGTCCACATATATTCAACATTCTCAGTATTATTGAAAACTTGTCCAAATCAGTTGTTTCTATGAAATGGTTGACACGATCATAATCACACAAGTTATAGTTTAAAATTGTTTCAAAACAACTTCTGCGTTTAGTCGCATTTAACTGAAACATAATTCTTTGGTGGTCGCTATTGCTAAAAGGTTCAGATACATACACTTCACAAATTGTATGACAGTTATCCGAAAAGATTAAATCTAAAGTGTTCGTTCATAACTCTTGTTGGGGAAGTTACTAGTTGCGTAAAGCCTTTCTGAAGGGTAAATTCGAGGAAAAAATCCGTAGCAGTGTTCAGTGGTGCTATTTGAGAAATCCAATTAATATGAGGGAGGTTAAAGTCACCTAATAAAATATTTGTACTATGAGACAAGTTTAACGAAATAGTTTCACATAGTTGCATGCAATCAGATACTGTTGCAGCTGGTTTTAATTAGCTAGAGCAAAGCGCGTAAACTGCTGTTTCAACTTCACATCAAAAATTAAAATTTCACAGTAATGTGTACTTTTCGAAAAAACTTCGTATGATGAGTAACACTTACATATGTACCATTGCTGGTACTCCACCTCCTCTCCCAACAATTCTATCACAACGATAAACATAATATCTGTCAGCAGGGGCGTAGCCAGGGGGGGGAATGGGGAGAATTCCCCCCCCCCTCCCGAAATTTTTTCCGACTGAAATTTTACACAAGGGTCCCCCCTTTGGTTTTTATGGTCCGGCCGGAAAAAATTTCGGATACGTCTCCAATTGACCAAATTTGGCCTAAAAATCAAAAATGTTCCAAATTTTTTTGGGGGGGCTGCCGCCCCCAGACCCCCGCTGCCTTTTGGCTCAATGTTTTTTGCGTTTGAGTTCCATTAAGTATTATGTACCATTGCTGCTACTCCACCTCCTCTCCCAACAATTCTATCACAACGATAAACATAATATCTGTTAGCAGGGGCGTAGCAATGTGGGTGGGGGAATGGCGATCGCGCGATCTACCGCTAGTATACAGTCGGGTGATTATAAATCAATTTAATCTTAAGAATCTTCGTTTTCTGCCAATTGGAGTCTTAACCGCCGGATAGCGACTACTAGGCCATTATGGAAAGAAAAGTTTATTGCTGAAATAATGGCTGCCACTGAGATCCAGCCAATGTTGGAATCGACGGATGACACATTCCGTGACCTGTGTGGTGATGGTATCACCGATGGTATGTCTGTTGCTGAAAAAGATGAACTATTTGGTGCATTCGACGGGGTAGTCAAAGGTTTGAGGGTTCTTCTGCCACGGCTCGATAAGACTCTTATAGCTGATAATCTTGCTAGTGCTTTTCCAATCGAAGCACTGCTGCACAGGTTAGAGACATTAGAAAGTAATGCTAACGCTGGAAAGCAGAGAATCGAACGTCTAGAACGTCAAATGGAGGTTCGATGTAGTGAAATAAAATTCATGCAAAGTACTTATTTGAAAAATGCTGTAATAGAGCCAAGTCGTGAGGCCGCTAGTTCTAAGAATGCACCAAAGACATTTGCTGAGTCCGTATCCACTAGATGAGACACATTGTCTAATAATAGTCAAAGTCACCGCCTTCAACCGACAGTTGAAAAGTTTAATCCAAGTGTAGCTGAAGTCTCGGAGAAATGGCACATAGTCACAAAGAAAAAAGCTAGAAAAGTTACTGTAGGGAAAGCCACTCATGAGAAGTTGAAAGGTGTCAGTGAAGATGCAGATGTCTTTGTGTATCGACTAACACAAGATTGTAACGAGGATTTGCTGAAAGAGTTCTGTGAAACTAGAAATGTGCCAGTGAGGAGCATAGAACAGGTATCCAATGCTGAGTATCGCCTGAAAAGTTTTCATTTAGTTATTGCTAAGAGTGACATCGAAACAGTTTTCGATCCACAGTTCTGGCCACAGAATGTTTGTTGCCGGCGGTGGTACAGGCGACGAAAAGAAAGTGCCTTAGATCCTAATTGGAAGCCGGAAGGTAATAACCCTGGTACCAGCAATGAAGGGTAACAAGATTTCAATTTGCCGTTGGAACATTAACGGTCTGCGATCAAAACTAGAGGAAATTGAGTGTATTACTAAAAATTTTCGTCCAGATTTGCTATGTATTAATGAAACTCGTTTAAGCGCAGCAATACAGAAGAAACAACTAACGATTCCAGGTTAATATTTACTTCGACGAGATAGAATTCACGGGCAAGGAGGTGGAATCATAGTTTACAACAAATCATCTCTAAATGAAACTAGAAACGCAAAGTTAGAAGTACCTGACGTAGAGGCCCTAATCTTAACTGTCAAAGGAACACGGGGTGATCTTGGTGTTGTAGCCACATACAGACCACCTAACTTACCAGTGCAACAGTTTTTTGATTGTTTATCACTCGTAACAAGCGGTCTTCTTGGTAAAGCTTGTGATATTGTTGTAACGGGAGATTTAAACTGTAAGAGTCTCCGCCCCGGGGAAAGAAATTCAAAATGCCTTCTCAATTATTGCAATATGTTTGGTCTACATAACGTAATCTTGGACGTCACAAGGCCATCCTCTAATACCGGAAATGATCTGATTCTCGTGACGGATGTTAGTAGATCGTCAGACACTAAAATAATCCCTAGCGGTGCATCAGATCATTCTACTTGTTTGACTTGTTTCAGCTCAACAGCTTGCTTTTTATGTGTACAGAACGTTTTTCTTGATTTTTCAAACTTGCGTTCACACACTCGTCTGCTGCACATCAAAAGGTGTTGGTGTTATTTTATATGCATACGCACACTCCGTAGAGTGTCCGTAGCAGTATGAATTAATGCTGCTGACGGACACGGACACGGATAAATGTTACGAACAACCTTCGGACACGGACATGGACTCGGACACGGACAACTACGGACAGTTCCGCACTACTATGAACTAGGCTTCAGAGGTCGATTCCTACCTTCAGCCAACTGAACTAGTATGTACTTCAAGTATACGGTATAGTCTGGGTACCTAGCCAACCCTCAGAGTATCAAAGCTTTACGGTATGTGACTGGCGTATGGGTGGTCACTGGTCAGCCTGAAACGCTTATGCTTACTTGGCAGTTTTTTGCAGAAATCAAAAATCAAAAATCAGAAATCAAAAATCAAAATCAAAATCAAAATTATAAATTTAAAAGTGCATCAAAAATCAAAATCAAAATTCCAACTTTTCGGCAACGCATCGAAAATCAAAATCAAAATTTCAAATTTTTGGTAACGCATCAAAAATCAAAATCAAAATTGCGAAGTCAAAACACACCTAGTACCAAGTGGTCAAAGTTGGAAAAGCCATGTCTTCAAAACAACTTGTTACCAAAGGAGTTCCACAAGGATCGTTACTATCGCCTATTCTGTTTAATTTATACTATGCAGATATTCCCTGGGTCTACCCATCACTAATGCTAATCAATGATGATCTGTTCAGCTGCAGCGTGATGTTCAGCTGCAGCGTTCAGCTACCTAGTACCAATGATGTTCAGCTGCAGCGTTTATGTACTCTCCTATGTATCTCAAGATTACAAACATATCTACACGTACATGATAGACAATTTTTTAAATGTTAACGTAGACAAATTTCAATTTCTATTAGTGTCTCATGAAAAAAGTAATAATGCCAGCTTGCAGATTTTAAACACAACAATCTTTGTTAGTGAAAGTGTTAAGCCACTCGGCTGGACTCTGGACGCCTCTTTAAAAGGAGAACAACAGGGCCCGATTTATCGAAGCAAAATGTTCGTCGTTGGAAATGTTCGTCGTTGAAAATTTTGGATTGATCGAAACATTTTCAACGACGAACATAACACGTATAGGACAAATGTTCGTCGTTGAAAAACAAATGTTCGTCGTTGAAAAACAAATGTTCGTCGTTGAAAGTTCGTCGTTGAAATTGTTCGTCGTTGAAAAATTTTTCAACGACGAGCTTTGGTTTTTTAGAACTTTATTATGTTCTAAAAGACAAAAGCTCGTCGTTGAAAAAATTTTCAACGACGAACATTTCAACGGAGCTCAAGACATCCGTTGAAATGTTTGCCGTTGCCGAAAAATTTTGTTTTCCGTTGTTTGTTTGCCGAAAAATTTTTCAACGACGAACAATTTCAACGACGAACTTTCAACGACGAACATTTGTTTTTCAACAACGAACATTTGTTTTTCAACGACGAACATTTGCTTTTTCAACGACGAACATTTTCAACAACGAACATTTAATGTTTCGATAAATCGGGCCCAGATCTCATCCATGATCCAGAAAGCAGCAAGCAGTTTAGCACAGCTACGTCAACTCAGGAGTTTTTTAAGTCAACAACATCTAGTCAAACTATACAAAACCTACGTTCGATGCCATTTAGAATACGCATCTGTTTTAATCATCAGCATGCACAAGACAAAGAGAAACAGACTGTATCGATTTCAAAATATTGCGCTTCGGCAACTGCTGAGGACGCCATAGTATCTGTCTCCTCGCAAGGAAGCAGGTGTTGAACAGCTATCAGCACGTAGAGAGCTCAGAGCGTTATCCTGCGTTTTCTCAGCGGTTAAATTTGATCAACCAAAATTCATTGCTTCCCTATTCAACAAGGCGTCAGATCAAGACAACATGCGTCAATTCTGTAGGCTAATAATGCCGAAATGCCGCACAGATTCAATGAGACGCTCTTTCTCAGCCGTGGGTACTGTGCTGTGGAACAACCTTCCAAACTCAACAAAGTCTGTGCAGTCTCTTGAAGAATTCAAACGCGTAGTGAATTGTCAATGACTTCGCAAATTAACGTTAAAATTTAATTTTTAATTTTATGGTCGTGTTTGTGTAAATGAGTTATTCCTCCTACAAGCTACGACCTTAAATAAATAAATAAATTAAAAAAAATAAATGAAAGCGTGTCCATGTGTATATGGGTGCATAGTACACTATTTATTTGCTTAATGCAGTGTTAAATGTATCCTTTTGGCTGTTTTATTGTAGAGTTCTGCCACTAGCAAATTTTCCGGGCCGGGCCCGGGCCGGGCCGACTAGCGCGCTTCCGGGCCGGGCCCGGGTCGGGCCGACTAGCGCGCTTCCGGGCCGGGCCCGGGTCGGGCCGGCCCGGCCCGGGGCCCGCGGTTCGCTACAGGCCCGGCGGGCCGTAGCGGGCCTTTCGGCCCGGGGCCCACGGGCCGGCCCGGAGTGGGCCCGGAGCCCGCGGGCTGGCCCGGCACAGACTTCAGCAAGTGAGATAATGCATTGTATGTGCGTCTGAGTGTATTATAAGTGCCTGCGCACTTGTAAAAATCAATATATATGCAATGCAGTCATTGTTCATACGTTGCTGAAGCTCGAGACGGCCCTGGGCTTGCGGATTTCTAGGCCCGGCGGGCCACGCACGGCCCGGGGCCCGGGGCTCGCTACGGCCTGGCGGGCCGCGCACGGCCCGGGGCCCGGAGTTTTACGGGACGGGCCCCGGGCCGGGCCCATTTCTGAAAAATCTCTCCGGGCCGCGGCCCGCTACAGGCCCGGGCAGAACTCTATTTTATTGTAGCAAAAAATGACCTTTTTAGTAAGTTTACGGCTCGTAATGTCAAAAATCTTCTTAAAGTTTTCAAATTTGCTAGCTTCTGGACCCTTGTCGGGCCATCAGTTTTGTAATTTTCGGTTTTTTAGCTCCAATTTTACTTTCGATGCCGCTCCGGTCGGAAAATGGCGTTGTTTTTGAACGAGATATGCTAATTTGTGTCGTTTTTTGCGTTAAAATTGCATTTAAGTGCTTTTTAGCATATTTCGAAAAATCGAAAAGTCATTCCCTCCCGAAATTTTTTTCTGGCTACGCCACTGTCTATCAGCTCATATTTAGTCAGAAGGTCCAATACTATCCGTAAACCATGTTTCTGTAATAAATATTAGTTCAAATTTTTCACTAGAATCAATAATTTCTACCTTGAATTTATCCATCTTATTAACTAAATTCCTTGCATTAAACAAAACGCTCTGTGAACAGTAGTTGGAAGAACCATCTGACTCAAACCCCGGGTCCGCATCTAGCTTGGGGGCTTAGGCTTGCCAGCAACAATTTTACCATGACTTATGACAACAGTCTCACCCTTTTCACGCCTAGATTTCAGCTCAGCGCGCAAAAGACGATCCTGCTGCCGCTCATCAAAGGTCAGGTCTGGGCGCACCCACACCCGAGAGAATAGTGGGCCCAGTCCACGATATTGACCACTGGAAGTCAAGAACGTGAGCCGGGCCTGAGGATTTAAAAACTTGACCTTCACAATTCTCCCACGTGGGGTGCCAACCGGACCATCCCGAAAACAAGTAGCAATATCACCATGTTTCAGACCAGCTTTAGTAGCCATAGTAACAACAGCATCTTCGAGTTTCGACTACAAGTGGGGCATTAATAGCATGATTATAGTCAGGAAGTCCAGTCACAACCAAGTTCGATTTCGTTTCTGACTTTTCCAGTAAATCCGACACAGAGTCAGAAATAAGTTTCTCAATGGTGGGCAACAGATTTTGCATGACGGTGGTAAAAGTTTTCACGATAAATTGTTCGGAATCTGCGGTTGGGGCACTATTCACGCTCGTTTGACTGACCTTGTCGGCCTGTTCTAGCATAGGTAAAGGTAAAGGTAAAGGTAACCCGCGGATAGATAACTATCCTTTGGCGTGTCCGCCCTCGGGTGCGGTGCTCATCTCCGTTACAAAGCCCTGGAGCGTCAGGGGTGTCACTTCAAGAGTGACTACATCCGTGAAGGGGGGGCCGGCCCCTCAAGGCATAATGCCCTACACAGACCCCTGTTACCTTCAATCGTTATTGTGGTACCCATTTCCCGACCATATGAGGATGGACTGCTGGGTTGGCAGGATCAATGTGGCCCTAATCTCCTGCTCAAGGAGACTACGTATGGCCAAGTGGCTGGGATTCGATCCTCCAACCTAGCATAGCATAGCGACCCGTCGAGGCAAGTCAGCGCAGGCAGAGCAAGGTTTGGAAATAAAGGCCAGTGCTCCCGTTTTCTCAACTTTCCTGCAAAAGTCCACCGACATCCCAATGCACACAGAATGGGCTTGGCGCTGCATAAAGAACACGGAATGAAAACAGTCCAAGGCTCCTATCGCGCCCGCACACTGCCAGCACTGAGGTGAATCGGATACAGAACCAGATCTCGACCCACTGGGCATGGTGAAATTTTGTACGCAGGTTGATTTCCCAAGTGATCCGTAATAACCAATCAGGAATCTGAATCAAACATCAACCTAGCACCCAAGACCTAGAGTAACATTATTGCAACATAAGTAAGGGGCTAAATGCAGTTGGAGGACAAATAGTGGACCTATTTTTTTAGTAGAGCAACTTGGGGAAAGCATTTTTGCTTCAAAAACCCCTATTTCATTTTTTGGATTTTCTGAGATACTACTCCCGAAATCTGAGTCCTCATTCAGGGACGTTTTCGCAATTTTTTTCGGAGACCCGTGTTTTTTTCGCTTTAAACGTGTTCAAAAGGAGTTGGAATAATGTTGCAATTTCTTGGAATCAAAACAAAGGCACTTTGACAGAGGTTCTTCCGAAATGAAATTGAAATTGAAATTTTCAAGAAACATGCCACCAGCTTAGCCTAGAGAATCCTGCCAGTTAAGCTTAGACGATGCCTTAAAACATTATAACGCACCCAAAACTATCCAAAAACAAAGATTATAGCCATTTTTGGCTTCAGACTTGGCCCTACATTCACTTCCAAAAACACAAATGCAATGCAACCGAAAATGCAATTTTCAAGGCTCATAGCTCAGAAAATACTAAATTGTCGATAGGGGTTCTGTTACAAAAAATGGTTCCCTTGAAGTGTTCTACTCCAAAAAATGGGTCCAATATCCCCCCAAAACTGCACTTGATCCTAAATAAGGCTGAATATTTGAACCAACATTGACTTGCCGAAAACGTCCCTCACTGAAGGGTGAATCAAGAGCCGGAAACGGACTTCTAATAAACCACCTGCAAATTATGTGCATCGTGCAAAGTGAACAAAATACAGAGCAAACAAAGCAAAAAACAAGAAGTGCTGAAATACAATTATTGCAGCAATTAGAAAACAACAGTTATGACATTACAAATTAAATTTTCTAGTATATATGAAATACACTGAAATACAATTATTATAACAATTTGGAAAGAAGTTTATGAACTGAGATTGCAACTGCATCTAACAGCGAAGATATGTATGCATAAGAGATATATTTGCCTGATAATTAAGGGGGCGCTCCGGGAATCGGGAGTTGCCTCAAGAGTCAGCAAAAAGCTGATAAAACCAAAATATCACTAAATAAGTATTTAGTATAGTATGAAATAACCCTTGTGTAAAAAATTTAAATCACGTTATAATGTCACGTGACTGCCACAGCACTGCGCGTGAGTAAATTTTCGGCAAGCGATAACTAACAGCATATTTTTCTTAAAATCATGATTCATATATCAAAATGTAGCCCTTGCACTCCTCTAGTTGAACATTATTTTTGTTTTGATTATTTAGTGCGAATTTGTTAAAAATGCATTTTTTGTATTTTCGAGGTCGGTCTCTCAGCACTAAAAGCAGTGATATCATGGTCCAGAACATTATTTTAAAAAAATAAAAAATGTTCAACTGCGCACAATAATAGGCTATCTTCATGCCAAATTTGAGCCAAATCAGTTTAAGCAGCAAAAAGATATCGAATGCCGAAATTTACCGTGAGCACTGCTCTGTATAATTTTTTGGAGCCACAACTTTGCGTAGCGTTGCCCGATTGCGCTGAAACTTTGCAGAATTTTGGGGACCCAATACCCTAGTAAAAAACAGTTTAGATAGCTAAACAATGTTACACGGTTTTTTAGATAATGTTAAAAATGTACCAAATCGAACACAGTTTTTGTTAAAAGACGGTTTGCTGGCAAAAATGGACGTAAAAATTAATGGCCCAATACCTTGACTCCCGGAGCGCCCCCTTAAGGTAGCTCTCAGCAACAAAACTCATGTCCGGCGCTCAGCTCATGTAATAAATATCAAAACCACTTTAATTGTACATCAAAGAGGCATAAAAAAACCTATTTAAAATACAGTTCAGCACTTTAATGTAAATATGTCAATTTTTATGACCATGTCGAATTTCCTATTCACACTAATTTTTTTTGACCTAGCTCAGCGAAACTTCAACCGATTTTGACGATCTTGGTATTGATAGAAAGATCTTTTAAAAATCTAGACGTGATTGATCTTAGCTTTTTCACTTCTATTTCAGATTTTGCAAAAAAACAATTTTTCAAAAATCAGTTGTGTTTGAGTGACTGCAAAAAGTGCTCCGAGCCAAAATTTGAAAATCGAGAAACTTTCACGTCTGCATTTATATTTTTCTTTCATTGTGCAAATTTTCAACTCTATCGCAATCGCCAGCTGGGACCCAAGTCCAAAAAAAGTAGTCAATTTCGCTACGCAAAAATGTTAGGTTTGCCCATATGTTTCACTTTTTCAAAATTTAGACCTTTGCTATGACTGCACATTTCCGTTAAAAAAGTTACCAAAAGCCATACTCATTTTTTTCAGAAATTAAATCAAATATTTTACATTTTCGAAGATTTATCAGCTTTTTAGGTTTTTCATTTTCTATTTGCTATTTTCACGGCTAAATAACTCAGCAAACCTTCAACGTATTCTTATGTTTAATACATCAATTTAAAGCTAAGAAACAGCGTATTCCAGTGATATGAGTAGTCATTTTATATCGAAACAAAAATTTTTATGCTACAGCTACAAAATTGTCCAAAAAATTTTTATTTTTTTATCACAATATGCACATCAAATGAAAGCTCTTTTCCTTCTGAACAACTTTCCTTCAAGACATTATGGTCAAAAATGTCGCTGAAAAAATTAAACGCCAAAGTTGTTTCCCCTAAGCGCCACCTTAAGGGGGCGCTCTGAGTAACTTCCAATAAATCAAATTGCTATAATTTTTTTGTTTCTTGCTGTTACAAACTTTTTTGCTTAAGTGCAATCAAGAGGAACACCAGGCAAGCATTTTTGCAAAGTTTGATGCGTCTCGGAACATTTTAGCAAATTTTATGACTGCATCAAAATTGAAATTTTGAAAAACTTGACCAAAATTTGAAACGACGTAGCTCAATGGTGACTCAACCAAATTTAACAATCTATAGCTTAAATTAAAGACAATTATTTTGCCGAGGTGCCATTTTTGTCGAATTTTTGTTACCGGCGATAAATTTTTAGTTATTTTAATTTCTATCAAAAGTGACGTTTTAAAAAGCCTAATCATATTGAGCCAAATCATAATAATTACAAATCAAGAAGTTCGGCGCCTCCATTTACATCTGTTCCAACAGTCTGCAAAATTTCATGCGAATCGGTTTTTGCAGCTGACAGTAACCTTAAAAAAATGTACGCTATAGCTCAATTTCAGAAACCTGAAGTTTGCCTACACATACGTATTTTCCAAAAAAATAGAACTAATTTTTCTGTACTAAAATCCGTTGAGAAAAGTTTCAGAAGCCGAAAAAGTAGCTAACGAAAAATTAGTTTGAAAAATGGTGTATTTTTGTCAATTTTGGTCAACGTATTTTGGAAATAGTTTTATAAAGGTTTGCCTACACAAACGACTTTTTGAAAAGTTGCAACTAGCAATTAGCAACAAAGAATTGTTTCAAAAAGTACCAGAAGCCATATAGAATTTTTTGGTACATCGATTTAAAGATGTTTTCCCATTGAAAAACAGGTTAAAATTTCGAGTTGAACAAAATTTGACTTTATATACATCAAATGAAAGCTAATTTACTTTGCAACAACTTTTTTCTTGAGTTAATTAACGAAAACTTACATGAAAAATTTTATCGCCCAAAGTCGGTTATTCAGAGCGCCACCTTAAGGTGGCGCTCCGAATAACTGACTTTGGGCAGTAAAAGTTTTCAGTCACGTTTTCAGGTGGCGCTTAAGGTGGCGCTCCGAATAACTGACTTCGGGCAGTAAAAGTTTTCAGTCACGTTTTCAGGTCTTTGTTCTTGAAGAAAGGTTGTTCAGCATTGAATTAGCTTTCGTTTGATATACATAACATGTAGTTTTGTTGAAATTAATTTTTTGACCTGAATTTTGATATGGCAAAATCTTCAAATCGATTTTCCGAAAAATTGTATATGGCTTTTATTACTTTTGATAACGGTTTTCCGCAGATAATAGGTGACTGCAACTTTTTAAAAAGTCGTTTGTGTAGGCAAACATTTGTAAAAAAAATTTCAAATTACGTTGAGCGATATTGACAAAAATGCACTATTTTTCTAGCTAATTTTTCGTTTGCTACTTTTTGGCTTCTCCAACTTTTCTCAATGGTTATTTGCATTAAAAAATACGCTCTATTTTTTGACACTGTCGTTTGTGTGGGCAAACCTCAGATTTTTCTGATCGGCACTAGCCTTTTTTGAATCGTGATAGCTCTCCTCCATGTCGTTTTTTCATTGTGAAATTTGACTTAAAGTTAGAAAATAAGTAGATTCAGGTGTACCTTCTTCGAAAATGTTGATTTCTGTTTTTGCTGAAATTCTGCAGCGATTTCAAGTTGACCAATTTTAGAAAAAAACAAGTGTATTTTTAGCCAAAACAATTGGATTAAAATTATAAGAAAAGAAACACCTCGGCAACATAATTACCTACAGTTTAAGCTATAGATCGTAAAATTTGAACAAAGTTTCGCTCAGTTATGCCGTTTGAAAAATTATGCGCATTTAGCGAAAGTAGAAATTTTCAATCGGTGATAAAAAATCAGATCAAGGCAGCAGGCACGTGAAACTTACTCAGAAACAGAGGTTTGTAACAGGCTTCAATATATTTAAGCGAAATTCATTCTAGCTACAACCTACGTCAACTTATAAGATAATAAAGTTATGGAAGTTATTCGGAGCGCCACCTTAAGGGGGCGCTCCGGGAATCGGGGTTTACATCGAAAATTGGCAAAGAAATTGGCAAATGTCAAACTTTACTATACATATTTGTACTATGGCACAAAAGAACACAGGAGGCAAAATGTCAAATCACGTGATCATGTCACGTGACTCCGAGAGCACCAAACGTGAGTGAATTTTCGGCAAACGATAACTCTGCTTATACTTTGCGTATAGTCATACTTTATATACCAAAATTTAGCTTATGTGCTTTTCTAGTTGAACATTATTTTGGTTTTTAACATTTATGTCAGGTTTGAATAAAAAATGTCATTATGTGTTTTCGAAGTCGAACTCTGAGCAATAAAATTCATATAAAAAAATTTCTAAGCTTTATTTTAAAAAACTAAAAAATTGTTCAACTGCGCAGAGCCTAAGGCTATAACTGTGCAAAATTTTGTAAAAAATATCTTTCCAGCATTTTATAATCGAATGCCGAAGAATTGGTTTTGTAT
>JASANF010006840.1:0-13265 GCA_030248245.1 Trissonchulus sp. WLG1_4
AAAAAATTCGCCAGTTGTAACCACAAAACGATTTAATGTCAATGGAATATAGCAATAATTAATAGGATATAAACTATCCTAAGCAAAATGATAAGTACAATAATCCAGATTTGAATGTACCAAACGAAGCTTTATATTTACGCTGATCATTATTATTATATACAGTACCTAAGCTAAATTCTTTTTATGGAAATGATAGATTTAATTTTTTGGAATCAGTCCATTGTATGAAATAATGAGAACAAACTAACTTAAACCATTTTAGCCTACCATTGTCGTAGTCCCCGTGGTGTAGTGGTTAGCATTGAGGCATATCACCCCTCTGGTCGCTGGTTCGAGCCCAGCCGGGGGGATTTTTTTAGCACAACAAAAAATCTAGTTCATTCATCAACGTTGGGTCGTGACGCTACCAATCGTATTCGATTCGAATCATATAGTTACATACCATCTTACCATAATTATGTTGGCCAAAAAGCACCGTTTTCGACAATTTTTGGCCAAAATTTAGGTTATCCGGTTACTGTTTAAATCGTTCACTGTCACTGAGAACCGCTTTCCTACCCTGTAATTGAAAAATTTTGTGGAAAGTCTTCCCCTTGCATCCCTTCCAAAATATTACTTCATCAGAAACTTTTTCAAATTTTTTGTCTATTTGGGGATCCGCATATTTGTTCACGTACATCTTAGCCCTAACATACCTGACGCACTAAACTTGTAATACTCATAACAAGTAAATGCAAAGTCGATGATCCGGGCCCGATTTTCTGAAACAAAATGTTCGTCATCGAAAGTGTTCGTCGGCGAAAGTTCGTCATCAAAAAAAATGTTGGTAATTAGGAAAATGTTCGTCATAGAAAACGCAAATGTTCGTCGTACAAAATTTTCGTCATCGAAAAAACAAATGTTCGTCATCGAAAATACATATTCATCGTTGAAAAGACAAATGTTAGTTAATTGAAAATTTTGGATTGATCGAAACATTTTTGATGATGAACATTTTTATTTTTTCGACGGTGATTTATCAAAAGACAAATGTTCGTCATCGAAAGTTCGTCATCGAAAATGTTCGTCATTGCGAAATTTTTCGATGACGAGCTTGTCTTTTAAGAACATTATTATGTTCTAAATGACAAAAGCTCGTCATCGAAAATTTTTTCGATGACGAACATTTAACGGAGACGGTACCTCCGTTGAAAATTTCAACTGCGAACATCTTTAGGTACAGGTAAGGCACTAGGTCAAAAAAATTAGCCCATTCGCATTAAAGTTATAGTTAAGGTTTAAGTAAGGCCAAGCCTTCAATTTAAGTTAAAGTTACTGTTAAAGTAAGTCTCAGGCGCTAATTTAAGTTAAAATTAAAGAAAGCCCAAAATCAATGATGTTTGTATAACTTTTTTAAATACCTTCAATGTTAAAATTAAAGTAAGGGTGTTTTAAGTAAAGTTTCAGTCAAAATAAGACCTGTAACTGTTTTGCAGTTTAAAGTATGACCTCTAAGGCCCGGTTCATACTCGTCCTTGTCCTTGTCCCTGTCCTTGTGTCCTTAAGCAATTCCCAAAAAACCAGCCGAATATGCCAAGTTTTCGCGTGAATAAATCTGAGGTCACATTAAGATTTTATGCACAGAATTAGCCGAAACGCTTGCGTCAATTTTTCAAAGCAGCTGACCAAAATTTGTTTTTGTTTCTGTAACTGTGAACTTAAGGACAAGTATGAACCGGGCCTAACTTTTTTAATTTTAGCTACAGTTAAAATTTAACTTTTTTGCCCTAATAGGCAGCTGGCAGTAATTTGTTTCATTCTTCTTCTATATAGAATGAGACACTATTATGTACTTGGTAGCAGTAGTAGTAGTAGTAGTAGTAGTAGCAGCGGTAGGATAGTGGTAGTTGGTATTAGTAGTTAATGGGAGATTTTTGACTTTTATGAAAATGTTCTAATTTAGAATTATTAGACTTAGAGCGACTTATATAATTTTCAATGATTTCGATGATGAACATTTTCGATGACGAACATTTGTCTTTTCGATGACGAACATTTGGTTTTTTGATGACGAACATTTGTCTTTTCGATGACGAACATTTGGTTTTTTGATGTAGAACATTTGCTTTTTCGATGACGAACATTTGGTTTTTTGATGACGAATATTTGCTTTTTCGATGACGAACATTTTTGATGACGAACTTTTTGATGACGAACATTTTCGATGAAGAACATTTGCTTTTTCGATGACGAACTCAAATGTTCGTCATCGAAAAAACAAATGATCGTCATCGAAAATGTTTCGTCATCGAAAAAACAAATGTTCGTCATCGAAAATGTTTCGATCAATCCAAAATTTTTGATGACGAACATTTTCGATGACGAACATTTCTGATGACGAACATTTTGTTTCGATAAATCGGGCCCAGGTTCATTTTGATAAGATGTCTCCATGATGCCGACTTCTGACCAGGAATATTAACAAGATGCCTATGCACTATGTAGATGTTATAGTATTGAAAAACTGCAGAGGTCTTCAAGAGTTCAAGACCACCGCAACGAGCATCCTATTTGGCTTGAAAAGCTTATGTCATAAAGAAACCTAGACCAACCACACTTAGTTACAAATAACAAACAAACAGCATCATATAAGTTATATATAGATACTGTTGATGTTTTCTACAAATAAAACTTATGTTATGTACATAATATAATGCATTTACCGCAGTCTAGTGTGTTAGTTACCTTTAGTTTTCTGTCCAAAATATTCGCGCGTTTGAAGGTCTTCTTTTCCTGTGTCTTTGTTATTGTCATTGCCTAAAAATTTACTACAATATCAATTAATATACACTGTTTTAAACTGCAACCATTGAACATCAGTTTGGGTAGAAAAGGCGTCGATAACCGCAAACGAATTAAGATGTAAAATAATTTAATGTAGAGGAACGTTCTGAAACATGCAGAATAGGAACAGAATACAAAATACGTTCGCAGTCAGTTTAAAAATGTATATACAACTTACTCCAGACTTTACGAGACGTTTCGCTTCTTTCGTGGCATCTTCTGTGTCTTCGCTTACTAAAACATTTTATTACGTAAATTAAAAAATCTATTACGTTACAAGGTTTTTATTTTCAAAAAAAAATCGTGAACAAAATTTCAATTTCAGTGAGCAAATCGGATCGGATCGGTGAGCAAATCGTAAATTTTCTTACGCTTTGTATATACTATTGGTTATCGCCAGACGCGTCGCGTACCCAGAACGGAATAGAATTATTCTAATTTTAACGCAAGAAGAGACAAATACTAGTATATACTTTACGTTCAAAAACAATGCTATTTTTTGTGAAATGAGACTCAAGCTCAAATCACCAAAAGTGGTGGTGTTTTCGTGGGTCAGCGTCCAGCGAGGATACAAAAGCTAGCAAATCAGGAAATATTACAAAAATTTTAACACTGGGCGGGCACCGTGAAATTATTATAATATAATTGTCATTTTCACAGAAGTAGAAAAGCTAAAACAATACACCTGGAAATTTTTTTGCACAAATGGTCGCAATTACGAAAAAAATTCACGATTGCGAAAAATATTCAAACCTTTCGCAAAAAGGTGAACTCATAAGGCCCTGGTTTATCTGATTTGGTCGGAAAACATTTCCGATACGTCCCCATTCTCAGGACGGCTCCCATAAATTTACGTAAAAAATGTCAAAACCGTTGCAAAGGGGGGACCCTTCGGAGTGGTAAGCAGAATTGGAGCAAAATTTCAATTTTAGTGAGCAAAATTTTAAAATCCTGAACATTTGCCCCGTATTTTGCCCAAAAAACCGTATAAATTGTTGAAATCGAACTGCGGTACAATGAGCAGTAAAAAACAAATTCAATGCTGAGAAACCGTATATACAAGATGTTATTTATAATGTATATATGATTGGAAATGAATCGAAATGCAAATACTTCAGTTGTGCTCAAAACATTCTAAGTTGAAAATTTAAAAAAAGACCCCCGGCTGGACTCGAACTTGACTCGACTATATGAATATAACTATTTTATAAATTAAATATATGATATATATCAATTTAGTTCAACTAAACTAAGCAGTAATGTATCTGCCCAGGAAGCATCACCAACTTGATCGCTTCACGGTCCCTTTTCCACCGTCTGTACTTTTGGTCTTCGAAGCTTTCAAATCCGCCAAATATTTTTTCTGAAATAACCCGAAACCAGTACACATATTACAAACAAACTATAATTAACAAATTGTTTATATATATATATATATATATATATATATATATATATATATATATATATATATATATATATATATATATATACATATATACTACACTGCTAACTAACATTTATGAATCACGTTCACTCAACGCAATATGCAGATACTATATCCTTATACCAACCAATCACATCGATTCCATGCTTCAATTTTTAAATTCCACAGATTGTGTGGTGTCGCTGTTACATAGTCACTACATATTACGAATACATTTAGTAATAAATAAGTACATAAAAATACACCGGGTTCGGGTATACGGTACATTTACTAGGGATGTCGCGGATGTCATTTTTTGACATCCGCGGGTGCGTAAAATTACACCGGGTTCGGGTATACGGTATATTTACTGGGGATGTCGCGGATGCCATTTTTAGACATCCGCGGATGTGTAAAATTACACCGGGTTCGGGTATACGGTATAGGGATGTCTCGGATGTCCTTTTTTGACATCCGCGGATGCGAGATCTCAATGCAGAGCTCAGTTCTCATATGCGACAGTATATATATATATATATATATATGTAACATTTTGTGAAATGTAGTAAAACCTAACTCAAGAAAACTTAAAAAGTCAAATTTTAACCAACAATGAGGATAAAACACATGAAGATGAAGTTTCAATACACTGCCGTACGAGCTAATATCTGTGTATACATACAAAATAATTTCCGTCTTATTGCCCACATTTTTACTGGCACCTGACGCATCTGCAACATCCGCATAACATGCGGATCATCCGCGCATCCCTAATATTTACTACATATACTAATAAGCGAATTTACAATAATTCACATTCAAATATACTGTTGCAATTGCAACGGCACAGTACATAACACTTATATATTTACACAGTCATTAAAAACATTCACGAACTAAACAAATAATACATTTACAAACCAGCTTTCTCATTTTTTCAAAAGATTCCTTCAGCTTCAATTCGTCTTCCGTCAAAGACGGAGGAATTTGTGCGTGCACCATCTCCTACTACCAATGCATTGTATATAATATATAATAGCCTAAACAAAAAACATACGTACGTTACAATCTATAAACCTTTTAACCTATAAATGGTGTTAAATCTAACAAAATTTGAGATAACTTATAACTGGAAGACAGTAGGCACAGGCAGTAGACACCTCCACCTCAGGGGCCGGATTTTACCCTTAACATTGAGCTCTCCTTCCTGCAAGGCTCAAAATGTGTGAGTGTGCGTTGCGTGTGCGTTTTCGAAATTACTAGAATTTATGTAAGCTCTCTCCTTCCTGCAAAGCTCAACTTTATTATTTTGAAATTTATAATATGTTTATGTGATGAGCCTTGCATTAGGGCAGGTACGTGTGAATTCCAGCATAGGTAGAATTTAGACAGGCTTATGAATGAATGAATGACTGATGAATTAATCCGCCGGTTTACATTCGGTTGTGGGGGAAAAATTATTTTCGGCCCTAATTCGCTTCCTACCCCATCTTTTAATAAAAACATGAAACCCCCATCGTCAATTATGCCCCCAATCTGATCTCTAGCCCCTAAAATAGCTGTCGCCTCGTTTAATAAAAATCTGAATTGAAATTATTGGTGTTAAAACACTTAGGGGTCGAATAAGTCGGAAAAACGGCATTTTTTCGACTAATAATTCAGAGTCCCCCTATATATATATATATATATATATATCCATCAAACCCAGGGGGGTCAAAATTGATCGCTCTTTCGAATAGGCCAGGTTAGAAGTTTTTAGGATGTAAGCTTTAGCTGGAAATCAAACTTTGTCTAAAAATTAAACTTTACATGAAATTTTTTGCACAAAATTAGATTTAGGCAAAAATGCTCCATGAAACGAAAACCTGCTGCTACCATTGAAAGAACAATTTCTAAGCTACTAAATGCTGAAAAAAATTTGTAAATCGGTTCAGGCTTTGAAAAGTTACTAAACTTTTTCTGAAGCTACCTGGACAAGGCTGTTAGAAGCGTTACAACACAAGTAAGGTTCAATACAAAATTCGGGCTATTTCTGCGAAATGTTTTAAATTCTGAAGCGAGTTGAGGTTTCTTAGTGTGGTAAAGTTATTTTTGATGCTTCTTAACAGGTTTTTCTTTCAAATTAGGCCGCAGGCTTAGGCTTAGGCTTAGTGCTTAGGCTTAGCGCTTAGACTCAGAGCTCAGGCTTTGGCTTAGTGCTTAGGCTGAGGCTTAGTGCTCACAATTAAACTCAGTTGTGGGTGAGCAAAAACTTAGTCTTAGTTTCCTGCATCAAATAAAAGGACATTTGCTACTGTGAAATAATGAATAAAGCTGAACTTTAAAACCGAAATTGCCCGTCGGCGTGAGCTTGGCTCTGAGCATTAGGGAAGCTTTGAACTAGGATTTATTAGCATTAGAATTTATTGTAACGCCGTATTGCACAACCATTAGCTCATTTTGCAAGCCATCAGAGTGGCGTATCCAGGATTTCGCAAAGGGGGCACAGGAAAAAATATTTTAAAAAAGAAACCGAAAATTAGCAGAAAAGTGAAAGAAAAATTTCGGTCAATTTTCAGGGTTTTTTCTGTCACTTTTCGAAGCAGAAAAACGGTTTTCGATTACTTTTCCTCCACTTTTCCGACAGTTTTCTGTCACTTTTTTGTCATTTTTTGTTTATTTTTCCGACAAAAAGTCCAAGTTTCCGCCACTTTTCCGTCGATTTATTTCAGTTAGTTTTCCGTTCTTTTTCCTCTTCAATTTTTTCACTTTTCCGCTTTATTTCTTTCAGTTTTGTTTAATTTCTTTGACCTTTCCGCGTTTTTTCTTTATTGTTTCCGCTTTATTTCGTTCACTTTTCCGCTTATTTTCTTTCACTTTTCTGCTTCTTTTCGTTCAGTTTTCCGCTTCTTTTCGTTCACTGTTCCGCTTTTTTTCGTTTACTTTTCAGCTGTTTTTCGGTCACTTTTCCGCCGCATTTCCTTACTTCTGCAGCTATTTTGCTAGGTATATATATATTTCGGTAGAATTTCGGCAAAATACAATTATATAATCATAAGCGTAGCAAGGGGGAGAGGTTTTAGGGCATAGATGTATGAGGGGGGATGTCAGCCTCCAAAATCGAGGGGCCGGGGGGTCCTGGAAAGGTGGGTAAAATTTATATAATAAAAAGGGGACTTTTTTGGGAAAGTTTCACAAACTCTTGCAAAATTTATGGTATTTTTGGTCGGTCCGGGAGGGAAGGTCCCCAAAATTTGGCCAGAGAGCCCCCCCAAATTTTCACATGGATGGTTCATGGGTCTGAAATCAGAAATCTCCTGCTGCGTCTGCTCAGACAGTGCGTTTTGCCGCAGCGGCGAAAACGCTCCGACAAAATCGCAATAAAATCACGTGTGATTCGGCCTTTATAGTCAGATGGGGTAAAAAAATACAAAATATGAGTACAAGGTTTTTTTGCTTTCCTGGATTAAGTTTCTCGGGTGCAGGTTCGGCGACGGGGGGAAAAATTCAAACACATTTTTTCAATGTAAAAACACGTTTTTCTAGGTTTTCGGACGCGCTAAGTTCATTTTTAGCCCTTTCCAAGCAAAAAAACGTGGATTTACTGCTTTTCGAAAAAAATCAAATTTTGTCGAAAATCAGCATTTTTCGACATTCTGGGGCTAATTTTCGAAAATTTTCACCGATACAGTCGTAATATCAGTCTTAAGTTTGATCATCATAACGTAACTTATAATATTATATTTAATTCAGCTTTGTTTCCAAAATATTCTGCTCATTTATACCAAAAAATGTTAATTTTTCAAAATATATAATAGGCGAAATATGTATCGTTAAACTGAGCTCACATATATATAAATTGTTATTGGTTCTTTTTGGATAGACAATAAATTAATTACATTTTCTGAAGAACAATCGCCATTTCTAGTTAAAAGGAGCAATTTTTAATAATGAAGAATACCATACAATAAATTAATTACATTTTCATATAAAATTAAGCATCATTAGGCATAAGTAGCGATTTTAACTGAAAGCGAATACCATAAATACGATCAAAACGTCACTGCTGCTCAGCATCACGCTGGCGCTGACAGCCAATTTCGGTTCAAAAGGGCAGCTTTATTTATGATTCCACAGTAGCAAATATCCTTTTATTTGATGCAAGCAACTAAGACTAAGGCCCGTATTCACATACTAACACTAACACTTAAAGTTAGTGTAAACACTAACTTTAAGTGCTTCGTAGCACTAATTTTAGTGTTACGAAGCACTTAAAGTTAGGGTTTACACTAACTTTAAGTGTTAGTGTTAGTATGTGAATACGGGCCTAAGCCTTTCCTAGCCCACCTACTAAGCCTGAGCCTAAGCACTAAGTCTAAGCCTGAGCCTAAGCTCTAAGGCCCGTATTCACATACTAACACTAACACTTAAAGTTAGTGTAAACACTAACTTTAAGTGCTTCGTAACACTAAATGTACTGCTACGAAGCACTTAAAGCTAGGGTTTACACTAACTTTAAGTGTTAGTGTTAGTATGTGAATACGGGCCTAAGCCTCAGCCTAAGCAGTAAGCACTAAGCCTAAGCACTAAGCCTAAGCCTAAGCCTGAGGCTTAAATTCAAGAAAAAAACTGCTAAGAAGCATCAGGAATACCTTTACCGCACTAAAAAACCCCAAAAGAAATGCAGCTATAGCCCGGAATTTGTACTAAACCTTACTTGCGCTGTAACGCTTCAATTAGCCTGATCCTGGTAGCTTCAGAAAAAGTTTTGTAACTTTTCAAAGCCTGAACCGATTTGCACAAATTTTTCAGCATTTAGTAGCTTAGAAGTTACTCTTTCAATGGCAGCAGCAGGTTTTCATTTGATTCAGTATTTTTGCCTAAATCCATTTTTGCGCGAAAACTTTCATGTAAAGTTTAATTTTTGGACAAAGTTTGATTTCCAGCTAAAGCTTACATCCTACAAACTCCTAACCTAGCCTATTCGAAAGAGCGTTCAATTTTGACCCCCCCTAGGTTTGGGGGATATAGGGGGACTCCGGATCATTAGTCAAAAAAATGCCGTTTTTCCGACTTATTCCACCCCTAAGGGTTTTAAGGTGGCGCTCCTGAAATGTGACTTTTCAAAAAACGGCAGTTTGGGGCCAATTTTAGATACACATTGGCAAGCTGGTGTAAAAGTATGCCTAAATACAAAAAATGAAGTTGATTGATACAAATTAGCATTCATTGTAGACCAAACGTGAGTGGAATTTCGGCTTGCGATTTCTCTTCGCAAGTACATAAGTAGCTGTTGCACAATCAATAGCTCATTTTGCTCGCTTCAACGTGATCGAGCGGTCGCAAAAAGTCATTTTTGATGAATATGATTGATATATCGAAAAACACTAAAATCGCGATTTTTGAAAAACATAAATTTGGCTAAATTTTTTAGAAACTATCGATTCGTCAAAAATCAAATTTTGCGACCGCTCGAAGATGACAAGATACATTTATGTGCCAAATGTTAACTTTTTTCGTTGAGCCAATTTTTTAAAATTGCAAGCCGAAAATTTGCGTTTGTATTCACACGCACTATATTTCTGTCTCATGCAGAAAGTATTGGGTTAGTTCACAAAAAAATTATACCACACTCAATAAAACACCCAAATTTTTAATTACGTTTCAGTAAAACACAACTGCTAATGTTTTTCAGCCTTTCAAATTCATTACATACGTGTAAATGCACTGGCTTGTGAAGGCATTTCCGTGAAAATCTATTTTTCTTGACGAAATTTGCTCAAAAATGTTCAAAATTTTTTTTATGTGATATGTACATGAAAATGGAGGAAATTCACTTCTGATCAACTTTTGTTCTTACGATGCATGTTTATTTTTGCGCGTTTTCAAAATAATGGCCAAAACCCACATTTCAGGAGTGCCACCTTAACACCAATAATTTCACTCTAGATTTTTATTAAAAGGGGCGACAGCTATTTTGGGGGCTAGAGATCAGATTGGGGGCTTGGCTGACGATGGGGGTTCTATATTTTTATTAAAAGATGGGGTAGGAAGCGATTTATGGCCAAAAATAATCCCCCCCCGCCGAACCTTGACCGTTTCTCGGGCAAACATACCTCGCGGAGTTGCTCTACAAAACCACATATTAAACTTTTTTCTCTGCATTACTAATTTTATATAAATCGAAAAATAAACGTATTTTTTACCCCCATTTTGGGGGGAAAAAATACGGTCGCGGGGAAAAAAATACGGGTCAATTCTGACCCATCCAAGGAACCCAGACCAAAATGCTTCAACAGTTATGAAACTCAACTCAAGCTTATTCAATTTTTTTAAATAATCTCGCAAATAAAAGAAAAGGCCACTGAAATGGAAGACCAAATAACACCTCAACTATTTTTTACTACACTTTTTACTACTTTTACTTTTACTGCAACTTTTACACTACACTTTTTTCAAAAATATTTTTCAAAATTTTTTCCGCCTACATATATATTACTTCTATACGGTAAACTGAATCAGTTGACGTAAACATTGTATCGCGGAACCCCAACATTTATGGCGACGCGCTGTTCTGTCTCTGAGTTCCGGGTTAAATTCTCTGAATTTCCCCTGAATTTATCTGAAATTCCTCTGAAAGTTTGTAAAATATCTCTGAATGGAAAGGGTAAAAAACATCTGAAAAATATGTCGGTAACCGAAAAAAATTTACAGAAAATTCAGATCCCTGGTTTTCTGTGAACGCAAACTACATTTTTAACTAGGAAAATACAAAAATAGCGGGTTAAATGCAGTCGGCAGTTGCGTAGCGAGGGGGGGCCGGGGGGCCAAAGCCCCCCCCTCGGATAAAAAAATAAAAAATTTAAATTTGGGTTGCGTAATTTCCGTTTTTGGATTTTCTGAGAATGACCCTACTTCTTCTTCTTGCACCCTACGCCCGACGGCCCAGGGGCAGCACGGGCAAGGGCGAGTCCACCGCACAGGAAAAAATCTGATTACAAAAATATTACAAAAAATTTACAAATTAAACCGTTTCTCCGACACCCATGTGACTCACAATATATAATTCTTTCGAAATCGACCCTTTTTGGCAGAACTGACTTCTGCACAAATATGCATTTTTTTAGTTTTTAAAAGCATTACAAACAAATTTTTGCGCTTATTACGTTAAAAACAGTGGACAAACACCGCCCGCGTCTACCATTCTTGGACTTTAGCGGTACGCAGCAGCTAAAGCCAAAACATCTGAAACATCACCAAAACAGGTTTCGTAAGGGGTGTCGGGGTATGGGCTAAAACGACGTTTTGCGGCCAAATAAACGGTTTCAACGAAGTCTACGCATGTTTTTAGCCCAAATGATTTAATTTTTGCAGCAACAATGGGTGAGTTTAGCAAAAAATTGTCACCAAAAATATTTAATAATTTTTTCCCCGCAATAGGGTTTTTTCCCGCACAAACTTTCAATGGTCACAGGTCAACCACAGCGTTTTTCACTGTTTTTTAGCTTTAGAAGTATAAGGGAAAGGTAACTCTCATGAAAAATGCAAACGGCGTTCGCCAATGGCCTCTCAACTGCAACTGCTCAAAAATTGGTGTGGTAAGTCAGTTTGGGATGCGCTTTTCACTTACATACTCAAAAAGGGCCTATGTCTAAAGGTTCGGCCAGGAAGTACTGGGGTTTTTTCCCCGCAAAACGCGTAGGGTTTTTTCCCCGCAGAGCGCCAAACCCTAGAATAGGACCCACACACCATATTGCGAGATTTTAATTTAAAATGAATTACTTTAATAACTAAAAATTTATGCAAGCAAATCTGTTTTAATTTGGTGAGTGTACTTGCCTAAGGGACGGTTACATGCTGGCCATATTTCAGGCAAATCGATTGGGTATTACTCGAGATATGAAAAATCGCCGCCCGCAAACTCGGATTTTTCCGTCTTTTTTTTCCCGGCGCCATAACTCAAGAAATCCTTCTTGGCGAGCCACTTTTTTATGGTTGTTACATTTGTTTTGGTCGCCAATAAAGGCATCATAAAGATTTTGTTCCAAGCTTTTGCAGTTTTGGCTCTGCTGGGAGGGGTGAAAGCTCTTTTTTGGACCTCGAAGAAAAAGTCAAAAATAAACAAGAAGTTACGCAAACAGCCCATATCTGATCTCTTGCATGCATGGTCGTGTATATAGTGGGGTTATCGTGTCACTTTAGGACTGGGGAGGGGGATCGGAAGGTAACTCACGTGTATTATGGGTGGATGGGCAGTACGGCCAAGACGGTCATAGAATATAGATGGAGGTTTTTTTGTTGTTGAATAGATAGATGGAGGTCTGTCATTTTGTATGCGAATATAATGTGCATTTCAGCGTGCTATTAGTTTTGCTGGCAGATTCATATATATACCTAGTAGCCAGAACTGGTGCACCCCCTGTGATACCGTTGAAAAGATGATTTTTCACGATTTCACTCAATTTATAACGCTTTAATGGATAATCACTCGGTCTGTATTTCAATTTCATCTTAATAATGTACAGGTGCAGGGCAGTCAGTTGATATTGCTTGATCCGCGTCGTGTGCGCTGTTTCACTTTGGCAACCCTGGCAAAGTGCCAAAATGGTCAATTTGGCCAAATTTTCGAATTTTGTCAGTTGAGTTGAAAAACTGCGGAAAAGGTTAATTTTAGCTGCTGAACGGGAATATAACGTTATTTTGACGAAAAACTATTGTATGGTATATACTATTTAAATAAAAACACAAAATTTGTACAAAATTTATACAAAATAGGTACAAATTTTGTACAAAAAATGTAAAAATTTTATACAAAAATTCAGAAATTTTTTTGTGGTTTTAGTTGCCATTTTAGAGACATTTAGGCAGCCTGATGCCTGTAGTATTAGTGAAAAAGGTTCCGAAAAAATTTTTGAAAAAGTACAAAATTTATACAAAATTTGTACAAAATTTGTACAAAATAAGTACAAATTTTGTACAAAAAATGTACAAATTTTATACAAAAATTCAGAAATTTTTTTGTGGTTTTAGTTGC
>JASANF010006841.1:0-19447 GCA_030248245.1 Trissonchulus sp. WLG1_4
TTTTGAACAACTTTTGTTCTTACGATGCATGTTTATTTTTGCGCGTTTTCAAAATAATGGCCAAAACCCACCACAGGAAAAATTATGAGTAGAAAAAAAGTAGAAAATTAGTAGAAAAATAGTAAAAAAAAAGTAGAAAATCTTTTCTAATTTTTTTCTACTATTTTTCTACTTTTTTTCTACTTTCTACCTTGGCAAGTTTCTACTTTTTTTCTACTTTTTTTCTACTATTTTCTACTTTTTTTCTACTTTTTTTCCACTTTTTTTCTACTTTTTTTCTAAATTTTGTGCAAGTTTCTACTTTTTTTCTACTTTCAGTTCAAAATTTTTCTACTTTTTTTTCTACTATTTTTCTACAATTTTTCTAATTTTTTTCAACATCTTTTTGAAATTGTCCCGGCTACTTACTTGCTTACTTTTTCATTCTAACCTTACCTATATACACACTCTACAGGCGAAAAATGCTAATTAAAACACGTTTCATTTCATCAACTTTTCTACATTTTTTCCACTTTTTTTCTACTAATTTTCTACCAATTTTCTACAATTTTTCTACTTTTTTTCAACATCTTTTTGAAATTGTCCCGGCTACTTTTTCGTTCTAACCTTACCTATATACACACTCTACAGGCGAAAAATGCTAATTAAAACACGTTTCATTTCATCAACTTTTCTACATTTTTTCCACTTTTTTTCTACTAATTTTCTACCAATTTTCTACAATTTTTCTACTTTTTTTCAACATCTTTTTGAAATTGTCCCGGCTACTTTTTCGTTCTAACCTTACCTATATACACACTCTACAGGCGAAAAATGCTAATTAAAACACGTTTCATTTCATCAACTTTTCTACATTTTTTCCACTTTTTTTCTACTAATTTTCTACCAATTTTCTACAATTTTTCTACTTTTTTTCAACATCTTTTTGAAATTGTCCCGGCTACTTTTTCGTTCTAACCTTACCTATATACACACTCTACAGGCGAAAAATGCTAATTAAAACACGTTTCATTTCATCAACTTTTCTACATTTTTTCCACTTTTTTTCTACTAATTTTCTACCAATTTTCTACAATTTTTCTACTTTTTTTCAACATCTTTTTGAAATTGTCCCGGCTACTTTTTCGTTCTAACCTTACCTATATACACACTCTACAGGCGAAAAATGCTAATTAAAACACGTTTCATTTCATCAACTTTTCTACATTTTTTCCACTTTTTTTCTACTAATTTTCTACCAATTTTCTACAATTTTTCTACTTTTTTTCAACATCTTTTTGAAATTGTCCCGGCTACTTTTTCGTTCTAACCTTACCTATATACACACTCTACAGGCGAAAAATGCTAATTAAAACACGTTTCATTTCATCAACTTTTCTACATTTTTTCCACTTTTTTTCTACTAATTTTCTACTAATTTTTCTACAATTTTTCTACTTTTTTCAACATCTTTTTAAAATTGTTCCGGCTACTTTTTCGTTCTAATTTTACTGATACATTTATTATATATATGTTCGTTCGAAAAAATTCCTCCGCGACTACTCACACCATAAACGTATTGAACAAAAGTTCGAAAAATTGAAATCGTTATAACTCGCGTCAACGTTGACGTAGAAACATAAAATTGACAGCATTCAACTCAGAATTGAAAGGGCTTTCGGATGATATCTTACATCACGTTTACGGACGTAATGGCCAGTCACGTATGACTATTATTTTTATACTGACCATTGGTCACCGTTTACGTCATCATGTGACATCTCATTTGATAGCTCTTGACAAGCGCAAGCATATAAAACAAATTTCACGTCGATACCGTAACCCTAACAAACGTTATGGCTCCTGGAAGTTTTCCCTTTAGTGACTACCTATAATCACCTCATATGCGATCAAATCGCATTGAAATTTAATTTTGAACAAAATTTGAAAAAATTTCAAAATTTTTTATTGTCATACAAAAACTAACGTCAGGATTTAGATTTGGTCGAACTAGTCTAAACTAGACGCACTAGTCTTGTATAATAATTAATAGGATATAAACTATCCTAAGCAAAATGATAAATATAATAATTCAGATTTGAGTATACCAAACGAAAGCTTATGTTACACTGATCATTATTATTATAGTACCTAAGCTAAATTCTTTTTATGGAGATAAATTTAATTTTTGGAATCAGTCCAGTGTGTTGAATAATAATAACAAATTAACTTAAACCAATTTTAACTTACATTTGTCGTAACCCCCGTGGTGTAGTGGTTAGAATTGAGGCCTTTCACCCCTCTGGTCGCTGGTTCGAGCCCAGCCGGGGGTCGGTTTTTTTCAAACTTTTGACTCAAGATTTTTTGAGCACAACAAAAGATGTCATTTCTTTGGTAAGCATTTCGATCATAACACTATGAATACGTATTCGATTCGAATCATATAGTTGCATACCATACTTACCATTTGTTTATCCAAAAAGCACTGGTTTTGACAAATTTTGGCCAAAATTTAGGTTAGCGTTTAACTGTTCAAATGGTTTACTGTGACTAGAGTGACCCGCTTTCCTCCCCTATGACCGAATTTTTGGGTCAGTCTTCCCCCCATCCCCTACAAATATTACTTCATCAGAAACTTTTTCAAATTTTCTGTCTAATTGAGGATCCGCGTATTTGCTTCACGTACATACATCCCTAACATACCTGATGCACTAAACTTGTTACATAATATGAACTATACTAAAAATAATGATAATGACAGATTCTTCATCATACTTCTCAAAAACGTAGTACAACCTGTGGTAAGCGTTACACAAGGCATCATTTTTTGATAAAAAGTGTCTGGGGCTAGTTACAGCGGTTTTTGTCCGGGCGCCAAGGTCAAGACTAATGTTAACTTTTAGTAAGGGGGTCATGTGACCCATCAATTGAAAGCGCTTTATCTCACCAATCGAATGGTGAAACTCCCAAGTCGCTACAACCCTCATGACAAAAGTTATGGGACTTTAAAGGGATTTACCCCATAGAACACTGTTATCATAATTAAATCGTAATTACTACATTACGAAAAGTGTTCTTTTTTTCACATCCTTAAAGCCGCCATAACTGGCCTTTAGGAACTCGGACGGACACAAGAATAGTATCATTAAATTGCTGGCGTTTAGGGCTTTCGAAAAAAGGGTCACATGACACATGGCACTTCAGATTACCCCGAAATAAATATCTCGAAGTCGCTCACGTGACAGGGTCTTGTGATCCCTCATTTTAAAGCGCTCCTGAAATCTAAGCGATTGATGTCAATTTTGTGGTTGTCCGTCATTCCTATTGTCTGTTATGGGCCTTTTAAAATCCAACCTTTGTGACTATTCAAAATCAGCCCATCTTGGATCAAATCTCTTTACATTTCAATTTGAACCATTTTTTACATTTCAATTTGAACCATTTTTTGACTTCAACAAATTTTAACATATTCAGATGCGCTGGACTTTTAGTTGTCAAACTAGTCTAAACTAGACTTGTAATAATTAATAGGATATAAACTATCCTAAGCATAATGATAAATATAATAATCCAGTTTTTAATGTACCAAACTCAGTTTCAAATATACCAAACGAAAGCTCATTACCCGCTTATCATTTTTCGGTTAACTCCTAAGCTTAATTCTATTTATGGAAATAAAATTGATTTTTGGAACCAGTCCATAGTGTTAAATAAAACACACAAAATAACTTAAACTAATTTTAGCTTACCATTTTCGTAATCCCCGTGGTGTAGTGGTTAGCATCGAGGAGTCTCACTCCTCTGGTCGCTGGTTCGAGTCCAGCCGGGGGTCGTTTTTTCAAATTTTTAATTTGGGTTTTCTTAGAATAACGAAAGTATTGCATTTCGATCACATACTTGCGTATAGATCTAAGGCATTTGTTCATCAGCAATTTTCTCAAATTTTTTTTGTCCTTTTTGTGATCCGCGTATTTGCTTCACGTACATAGATTCCTAACATACCCGACGCACTAGACTTGTAATAATAATAATAATAATAGATAATAATATATATTATTATCTTAGATTTTACGCAACATTGCCTTCTTAAAAGAATTATAAAAAATCTGCAGCTTCTGGGGGTTCCCGTCCCCAGGCCCCACACCCCTGCAACTTTATGGCTTATATGCAATTTTTTGTTATTATCTTTTATCAAAGCCTATGCATGTACATTTTACGTTATGCTATACGTTATGTTATGTTATACGAGTACATTATATATGCTGCATTTACTTGCGTGTTAAAACTGTCTGATGTGACGTTTACATCTTTTGTTTTAGTTTTCTGTTCCTGTCGGCAAAATTTCTGATACGTTTCCAGCATACGGTCTGAGACTTCGATTTCGGGGGGAGGGGGCGGAGATCTGAAGAAATGTATTCACTTTTTATAACAGCATTTTTAGCTTTACGCTATCTTGTTATAGCCGTAGCCATATCAAGGGCAATGAGTTGAATCAGTTTGCAGGAAAAGCCAGTGGCGTACCAGGAAAAAATGTACATAGATTCTTTAAATTTTCAGACCGAATTTGGTCAACTGAAGACGTATCTGTAATTTTTTAGGCCGGGCAATAAAAACCAAAGGGGGAGGACCCTTTAAAATTTCAGTCGCGCCCGCCCTCCCTTGGTTTCCAGTTGACCAAATTCAGGCCGAAAATCGAAAAAAGCTTTAATTTCACTCTTTCCCTCCCTAGGTCTCTGTTTGATGCAGAAACATAGAAAAAGACGACAGAAAAAACGTAGTAAACTACTTTTTTTCAAAAAGATGAAAAAAATTTGGACTGTGCGTCAGGGGACGCAAAATTTTTTGAGGAATAAACACTGCCAACCCAAACCTGCTATATACTGTTTTGGACATGCTTCCAGTTCCAACTCAAGTATTTAAAACCAAAACCAACCCAGGGTGAAGCGTTCGGCCAGGAAGCATTGTGTTTTTCACGCAAAATCAAAGGAGTTTTCTAGGCAGCTATATTGCAAAAGCTCGACAAAATTCAATCAAGTTTCAACATAAATTGAAGTTGATATATATATATATATAATATATATATATATATATATATATATATATATATATATATATATATATATATATATATATATATATATATATATATATATGTATATATATATATATACATATGTATATATATATATACATGTATGTTAAAATCATCTGAATTTTGAGTGAATTTGATGCGAAAAACATGTTAAAATGATGTTCAAATTTTTTAACATGTTTTTAACACTATTCTAAAAACATGTTAGGGGGTAGTGTCGCGAAAGCAGTTTTGCTCATAGGCTGTGAAAATAGAACTTTTTGTTTTGAAGTAGTACATTCAATGAGAAGCTAGTCCAACGCTGTATGGTATCAAATAATTACTGCCAGACATCACACTATCAATATTGACAAATATCTTGGACCAATCGTCATTAGTAAGCCAGACATCACACAATAGGGACATAAAAGTTTGAAAAATCAAGCCAGATATCAGATTGGCCAGCTTGTGAAGTACACATAATGTGTGGACGCACAATCAATTTTTTTGCGACAAATAAGAAAAAAGAAAATTGAAGGTTCGTTTTTCTTTTGATTTGAAAATAAGCGTCTACATTTTTCAGAATTTATCATTATTGCTGTACCTATTTTACAGTTTAAGTACACCTTCACAGTTCAAACTAGTATTACTCCACAGCCGCTACAGGTATCTGCACTAAATTTTGTGTGCATAAACTACAACATATGTGCTGTTAGTCTGTGTAAAGAAACTAAACAGAAAAATTGATAAATGTGACTAAAAAATGGAATGTGAATAGGTTTTTTTTCGTCATTTTTCCGACTTTGAGACATTATTGCAAACTATATGCTGCACCAATTTTGCTGAAACTTGGCAAAATAATTTGCCTTTAGATAGATTTTTAAAATGTAGAAAGAACAATTTCTAACATTTTACTGAACAAGTTTTACAGTCGCGCAAAATCGACTGCTTTCGCGACACTACCCCCTTAAAAGATGTTAAAACCATGTTAATAACATGTTAAAATATGTTAAAAACATGTTAAAAGCATGTTAATTGAAAGTGCAAAAAACATGTTAAAAACATTCACTTTCTAAAAACACTTTTTTCCTGTGGTTTCGGACATAGAAAAACAGTGAGAAAGAGTGCTAAATCTGTGAGAAGACACTCACTCAAGAAGAAATTTCTCACTCATTTCGCACTGTTTTCGGACGTTAGAAACGAGTGAGAAATTTTCTCACTGATTTATCACTGGTTTTCGACGTTGACAAAAGTATTGAGCAATTGTAAAACAGTGAGAAAACAGTGTGAGTGTGAAAAGAGTGAGAAAGTTTTCTCACTATTTTTTCACTGTTTTTGGACGTTGGAAAAGAGTGAGAAAACTTCTCACTGGTTTATCACAGGTTTCCGACGTTGACAAAAGTATTGAGAGAGTAAGAAACCAGTGTGAAAAGAGTGATAAAAATTTATCACTATTTTTTCACTCGTTTTAGACGTCGGAAAAGAGTTGAAAACCAGTGCGAATAAAGTGAGAATATGTTCGAACTGTTTTCTCACTAGTTTTTGGTATGTGAAAAGAGTAAGAATAAAGTGTGAAATGAGTGAGAAATTTTTTCACTAGTTTTGCACGTGAGATTCCGGTGAGAATTACACTGCGCATCTGAAAAACGTCGAAAACAAGTGAGAAATTTTTCTATGTTTTTCTCACTATATTCACAAGTGAGAATCCAGTGAGAAAATAAAAAATTTTCTCACTCGTTTTGGATATTTTTCACACTGTTGGTTTTCTTGTGTTTTGATTCTGAAAAATTGTAACCAATAATCTGACACCATTTTGACACGATTAGAACGGAGAAAACAAGAGCTTCGGAAAAAAATTGCGAAAACGTCCCTCACTGAGGGCTCAAATTTCGGGGGGTCGTATCTCAGTAAATCCAAAAAATGAAATAGGGGTTCTTGAAGCAAAAATGCTTCCCCCAAGGTGCTCTACTCAAAAAAATAGGTCCACTATTCCCCCCCAACTGCATTTAACCCAATAACTGGATCAAACCCAATCACGTTTGTGTTAGAAAGAGGAATTAGACAAGGTTGTCCACTGTCACCATTATTATATGTGCTTTGTACCGAAATTTTTTTAATTAATGTGAGAGCAAACGATAGAATTAGAGGAATAAGAATTGGAGATAATGAGAGAAAAGTCATCGCGTATGCGGATGATACTAATTTCACATTAAAAGACATAAATTTAGTGAAAGAAGTTTTCAAACTTTATTCTGACTTTCAAAAAGCTTCTGGAAGCACACTAAAATTGGAAAAAACTAAATTATTTGGAATAGGAGAAACAAAAACTGATCAGCTTGATGATGAACTGAAATCTTTTGTTGTAGATAATTGTACTGTATTTGGTATTAATTTTTGTAGCAAAGGGATAAGCGAGGCAGTCGGAAATTATTTTTTTTAATACACTAGGAGACGAGTTAGCAGAAAGTTTTCCAAAAGCTTCTGTGTCTTATTTTGCAAAAATTGCTATTATGAACACATACTTTCTTTCAAAATTATGGTACAAAACATGGTTTATCTCGCCAACAAAGGAAATAGAAAAAAAATTGACCAAAATTATGGAAACTTATTTTTGGTATCCTTCTCAGATAAACAAAATTTCTACAAAGAAAATAGTCCTTCCTAAAAACAGAGGAGGGTTAGGGTTTCCAGATATTAATTTGAAAATTATGAGTCAGAGAGCCTCTATATTGATAAAAAGAGTTGCTGGCGAAGATCAAGCATGGTTTGACGGTTTTGACTATTTTTGGAACTGTTTTACTATTCGCAAACGTGTGAAAGAATTGCCAAAATTTTACACAAAAGCCAAAAAGGCCGAAAATTTATTGGGTTTACAATTTCAGAACCATAAGGTGAAACTTTGTGAAAAATCATTTCAGACTAAAAATTTAACTTTGAAACCGATTTATGAAGAACTAATTTTGCAAAAATATTTTCAAAACTTGCGTATCACAGAAGCCATGTGGAACCAATCTTTTTCAATTCCAGAAACTTAATGGTCAAAAGTTTGGGAGTTAGTGAAAACACCTTTTGTTTCTGCCAGAGCTAGAAATTTACACATAGAGGCTGTTCACAATGTCGTTTATACTAATGAACGAAAAGCAAAATTTAATCCTAGAAACAATGATGTTTGCGATTATTGTAACATGGTTCTTGGAATACCAACTCCAGAAACATTAGGACATGTGTTTTATGATTGTCCCAGGATTATTCAATTTAGAAGAAAAGTATTTAAGTTACTAAATGAGATCAGTAACTCAAATACTGATCCATCATTCGAAGATTCAGTTAAAACTATGCTCTTTGGCTTTTATTCAAAAAATATTAAGTTTAGAAACTCCGCAAATTTAATTTTACAAGAAGCCAAATGGGCTATTTGGAGCATTCGACTTACATATGTTAACCACGAAAAATTGAAAGATCCATGGGACATTTTCAAAAAAAGTTTAGGAAAATTACTAGATAGACTAATTAGTTGTTTGAAAATTAATTTCGTAATGAAAAAATTTGTTGGTCAGTATGGTTTTTTGAAAATTGAGAATAACACTATTGTATTGAACATTGATTAATTTCATATTATTTTATTGTATTGTGTTGTATAATATTTTTTGTATTTCCAGTTATTGCTTTGTAGTATTATTGCTTTGTGTTTAACAATGGCTTGAGAAACCGCTGTGCTAAGACAGGTAGATAGGTCGGGTAGAAATAAAATCGTTCCGAGGGACAATGAGAATTTAAGCAGAAATAAAAGTATTTTTAGGTAAGTAATACACAGCGGTTTTAGAGAGGCGCAAGTTCGCCTTTGTCAGATTTATGTAGAAAATAAAATTGACGAACACAACATTAGTTCAATAGTGGCGCAGTTTCGCCGTCATCAGAATTAGATAAAAAATAAAAAGGACAAACACAATATTCAATGACCTTTAGCTAATGCTTATACGAAACTCTAGGGTAACAGCCATTTTTGTACTTCTTTCTGTATGCATTGATAATTGTTATCGTTGTCGTTATTTATTTGTTAATAAAATCAATAGTCTCCAATAACTGGATCAAGTGCAGTTGGGGAGGGGGGGGAATATTGGACCTATTTTTTGGAGTAGAGCACCTTGAGGGAAGGTTTTTTTATAATAGAACCCCTATTCACAAATTTGGATTTTCTGAGCTATGACCCCTTGAAAATTGCATTTTCAGTGTTTTTGGAAGTGAACGTAGGCCAAAGTTCGAAGCCAAAAATGGCTATAATCTTTGTTTTTGGAGAGTTTTGAGTGCGTTACGATGTTTTAAGGCATCGTCTGGGCTTAGCTGGCAGGATTCTCCAGGCTAAGCTGGCAGGATTTTTCCTGAAAATTTCGATTTTTTGGTTCCTAAGCCTGAGCCTAAGCCTAAGCCTGAACCTCAGCCTAAGCCTAAGCCTGATACTAAGCCTAAGCCTAAGCCCTATACTAAGTCTAAGCCCTAAGCCTAAGCCTAACTCCAAGCCTAAATTAAGGTGGCGCTCCTGAAATGTGACTTTTCAAAAAACGGCAGTTTGGGGCCAATTTTAGATACACAATGGCAAGCTGGTGTAAAAGTATGTCTAAATACAAAAAATGAAGTCGATTGATACAAATTAGCATTCACTGTAGACCAAACGTGAGTGGAATTTCGGCTTGCGATTTCTCTTCACAAGTAAGTAGCTGTTGCACAATCTATAGCTCATTTTGCTCGCCTCAACGTGATCGAGCGGTCGCAAAAAGTCATTTTTGATGAATATGATTGATATATCGAAAAACCCTAAAATCGCGATTTTTGAAAAACATAAATTTGGCTAAATTTTTTAGATACTATCGATTTGCCAAAAATCAAATTTTGCGACCGCTCGAAAATGACAAGGTGCATTTATGTGCCAAATTTCAACTTTTTTCGTTGAGCCAATTTTTTAAAATCGCAAGCCGAAAATTTGCGTTTGTATTCACACGCACTATATTTCTGTCTCATGCAGAAAGTATTGCGTTAGTTCTCAAAAAAGTTATACCACACTCAATAAAACACCAAAAATTTTTAATTACGTTTCAGTAAAACACGACTGCTAGTGTTTTTCAGCCTTTCAAATTCATTACATACGTGTAAATGCACTGGCTTGTGAAGGCATTTCCGTGAAAATCTATTTTTCTTGACGAAATTTGCTCAAAAATCTTCAAAAAATTTTTTATGTGATATGTACATCAAATTGAAGGAAATTCACTTCTGATCAATTTTTGTTCTTACGATGCATGTTTATTTTTGCGCGTTTTCAAAATAATGGCCAAAACCCACATTTCAGGAGTGCCACCTTAAGGCCAAGTTTGAATTTGGTCAAAAATTGGACGTTTCTGGCGAATTTAGCGAATTTTTCGGCAGGAACCCGGTCAAAGAGCCTTTGTTTTGATACTAATAATAGTTTTTAATTTTGCAAACATAATTTGACACCATTTAGACCCGATTAGAACGGAAAAAAAGGGCTTCGGAAAAAAATTGCGAAAACGTCCCTCGGCCTCACTGAGGGCTCAGATTTCGGCGGGTCGTATCTCAAAAAATCCAAAAAATGAAATAGGGGTTCTTGAAGCAAAAATGCTTCCCCCAAGGTGCTCTACTCAAAAAAAGAGGTCCACTATTCCCCCCCCCCAACTGCATTTAACCCCAATAACTACACAGCAGCAAGTAGCCCACAGGAAAACCATTTGTTCAAAACTAGTCCAAAACTAGTTCAAAACGCTGACACTTTTGGACTAGTTTTGAACGTGCGCATTTTGTTCAAAAGCAGTTCAAAAACTTTTGAACTCGTTTTGAACAAATTCAGCAGCCAGCGTACAGATTTTAGACTCGTTTTGAACGTTCAAAACGGGTTCAAAATTAGTTTAAAATGTTTTAGACTATTTTTGAACGAATTTTGAACATTTTTTCTAGCTGCTGCGTTAGTGTTCTATGTTTTCTTTATTGCTGCATCAGTGTTATGTGTTTTCTCCATTGCTGTATAACGGTTATATACGTATATATATTCAAGGTCTAAATATGTATACTATTTATTGTACCCTACTATTATTATTTATTTTTATATAATTGTTCAACTTCGTTATAATTTCCTCTTACTATATATACTTATTATTTCATGTTTTTAAAGGAGTTTATACAATGATGAATACTTTCTCATTCTCTGTCATTTTGTTTGATCGTTTAAACCCAGCAATGCATTATATTCTTGTATATAATAATGGTGCGGTTGTGTCAATTATATATGCGCACAAAGAATTAATGTGTCCTATCCTGCGGGGCACACAGGAGACAGAAAACTTTCCCTTTTTATTATAAAATTTCCTTTAGTAAACTTTCTTACCATGTAACACATTTGAAACAGGTATTTATAAACGTATGTATCTACATCATTTTATCAACTTTTCCTTTATATACATTCTCATTCATTCATTTCCTTAATTTAGTCCCATTTTTCAGCTCTTTAGAATAAGTATATGTATATAAGCAGCATTTCCATCATTTTTCCATTCTTTTTCCGCCTAACTGTTCCACATAGTGGATCAAGTGCAGTTGGGGGGGGGGATAGTGGACCTATTTTTTGGTGTAGAGCACCTTGAGGGAAGCATTTTTTGTAATAGAACCCCTATCCACAAATTTAGATTTTCTGAGCTATGACCCCTTGAAAATTGCATTTTCAGTGTTTTCGGAAGTGAACGTAGGCCAAAGTTCGAAGCCAAAAATGGCTATAATCTTTGTTTTTGGATAGTTTTGAGAGCGTTATGATGTTTTAAGGCATCGTCTAGGCTTAGTTGGCAGGATTCTCTAGGCTAAGCTGGCATTATTTTTTCTTAAAATTTCGATTTTTTATTGCCTAAGCCTGAGCCTAAGCCTAAGCCTGAACCTAAGCCTAAGCCTAAGCCCCGTACTAAGCCTAAGCCTAAGCCCCATACTAAGCCTAAGCCCTAAGCCTAAGCCTAAGCCCAAGCCTAAATTAAGGCCAAGTTTGAATTTGGTCAAAAATTGGACGTTTCTGGCGAATTTGGCCAATTTTTTGGCAGGAACCCGGGCAAAGAGCCTTTGTTTTGATTCTAAAAAATTGTAAACAATAATCTGACACCATTTAGACACGATTAGAACGGAAAAAACAAGGGCTTCGGAAAAAAATTGCGAAAACGTCCCTCACTGAGGGTTCAGATTGCGGGGGGTCATATCTCAAAAAATCCAAAAAATGAAATAGGGGTTCTTGAAGGAAAAATGCTTCTTCCAAGGTGCTCTACTCAAAAAAATAGGTCCACTATTCCCCCCCCCCCAACTGCATTTAACCCCACATAGTGATGCTACATTTTGTAACTTTTCTAAAATTTTTCAGGCAAATTTTGCTCCAGCTTTAATTTTTTACCGGTTCTCCTGATCACTTCGCCGTTTCTGCAGGGTACATGTGCACGCGTCGTGGGTCTGGTAATCATTCGGCGGGGGAGGGTGGTGAGAACTATTTTCGCCCATAAAATTTTATTAAAAATATAGAACCCCATGGTCAGCCAAGCCCCCAATCTAATCCCTAGCCCCAAAAATAGCTTGCGCGTCGCCCGTTTTAATAAAAATCTAGAGTGAAATTTATGAAGCTAACTGGACCAGACTGATTGAAGCGTTACAGCACATTCAGTTTCAGTACAAAAGTCTTGTCTTGTGCCGGTGTCACATCTTGTTCCCCCTGAAATCCTGTCTCCCGGACAAGATTTCCAGAAAATCTTGTCCTCCCCCCGGTCCCGGACATGATATCCTGCCCCCCCTCGAGAAATCTTATCCTTGCCCCTTTTACAACTTGCTTAGAAAATCTTGTCCCATATTCAAAAAGTTTTGTTTTTTGTTCCGCTTTCCTGCCAGTTTGTTGAAACTGCGGGGTCGACCCAGGGGTAGACGCGGGTCGTGGGCACCCATGGCATCCCGATATAGCGATCGACCGGAGGCTCCGGCTCCGGCTCCGGCCGGATTTGAGCCTCCGGCTCCGGCTCCGGCAAAAAAAGTGCCGGAGCCGGAGAATTTTCACTGTTCAGACTTTGGAAAAAAGTTCAAATTTTGAGAAAAAAATCACAAGGTTAACGAAGCGGTTAGTCGGTTACAGTACTTTATTACTGCCAGTTGTAATGGCGGTGACTACCCCTCTCTAGCATTATGTATTTTTACGTCTCTAATTGACTAAACTCGGCCTAAAAAACAAAAGTTTCTCACACTTTTAATCCAGGGGCTGCCGCCCCCAGACCCCTATAGGTTTGTTTGTAACTACGTGACTTAGTGACTTGAACTTGACTTTTAGCTCTGATGTTTTCGGCCGGTCAAATTTAGTACAATGTTTGCATGAGCTGTTATTTCGCAAATTTTTGTGTTAAAATAGCAAAAAAGTTCATTTTTACCCATCCCAAAAATTAAAAAATCAGTCCCCCCCCTGGTATACGCCGAAATTACAGGGGGGAGGGGCCGGTAATCCCCGGAAGCTAGATACATTTATGACATTGTATCTTCTACAAAGTGTAATCTTTTCCAAATTGTCTATTTTTTGGGTGTATATAAATAAGCTTCTTGACAATTTTGCAAGGTTTGACTAAAAGGGGGAGGTGAGGTCCGAGGTTCAGACGAACACCCTGAACAGCCCCCTCCCTCTGACTCCTGACTACGCCCTTGGCACCGCAGTCAAAATGCTATATATACTGCTTAATTTGACCAAATTTTTGACTTTTTGTCAATGTTGATGAAAATTTTTTGTGAGATCACCTAAAACCGGGACCAGTCAGTGGCCAACTATATATATACTGGTCGTATGAGTGTGTATATAACGACATATGTACAGAAATGGGGCGTGACTGTTGAAAAATTAAAGAATGCTGTTTCGAAAAAAAAATGAAAATTTTTTCACAATTGTCAACATTTTTTCTAATTGAATTTTTTTAAAAAACACTGCCTCCGGCTCCGGCATTTTATATCCGGCTCCGGCATTTTATATCCGGCTCCGGCTCCGGCAAAATTTTACCTCCGGTCGTTCGCTAATCCCGAATCAGTACCGCAGTGCTCCCGGACTCCCGGGTGTAGTGGACTATCTAGTACAAGCGATCCTGGAATGCCCCCGACTCCACCACCTGGGCCTGCGCCCAACCTTGAGGGTCTTCCGGTCTTTCCCGGGTCCACTGATTGCCTATCTATGGGAATGCGCTGGCTTCTTTGGACAAAGTTTGATTTCTAGCTAAAGCTTACATTCTTAGCCTATTCGAAAGAGCGTTCAATTTTGACCTGGATTTTGACTCCGGATCATTAGTCGAAAAAATGCCGTTGTTCCGACATATTCCACCCCTACGGGTTTCAAGTTCAACACCAATAATTCCACTCTAGATTTTTGTTAAAAGGGGTGACAGCTATTTTGAGGGCTAGAGATCAGATTGGGGGCTTGGCTGACGATGGGGGTTCTATATTTTTATTAAAGGATTGGGGGTAGGAAGCCATTTATGGGCAAAACTAATTCCCCCCCGCCGAATTTTGATTCTTAAAATTACCTGCAGGCTGCAAAAAAGTTAGGTATTATATATTATATTACTGTAGTTGTAAGTTATTAACTGCGAGTGCGTAGTGCGTATTAATGTAAATTATATAAGTTATTACATATCTGTAATCTGTATATAAGTTATTACCGATGTCACAGGAAATCTTGCCCTCTTATATACAATTTGCTTAGGAAATCTTAGGAAATGATATCTAATTCAGGCATATATGTAAAGGCGTTTCTGGATGTACGATGGACTGATCGTAATCGGAGTCATGTAACATGTAACAGCATAAAATATACCTAAATGAGAAAAAATTGAAAACGGCAGAAACTAGAAAACGATTGCGCTATACATGGTAGAACCGAGGGAGGTCCCAGGGTGCGCCAGTAAATGCTACGAAAACGTTCAAAATTAGTTTAAAACGCGTTCAAAACGAGTTCAAAATTCCTGCGTGCAGGCGAACGCTGAGAAACGAAACGTCCAAAACGAGTTTAAAAAACATTCAAAACCAGTTCAAAACCAGTCCAAAACGAGTTCAAAATTAGTCAGCGTATGTCTAAAACGCGTCCAAAACTAGTTTAAAACTAGTTCAAAGTTCGTTCAAAACGAGTTCAAATTTCATTCAAATTTGCGCTGGAAATGTTTTGGACTCGTTTTAGACTCGTTTTGAACGAGTCCAAAACTAGTTTAAAAACGTTCAAAACCAGTTCAAAAATATTCAAAAAACGTCTAAAAAACATTCAAAACTAGTCCAAAGTTGCTTGTTCAAATCCAGTTCAAAATTTTTTGAACTGGTTTTGAACAGTTTTTAAACCCGTTTTGAACACAAAATCCGTCCTGTGGCCAGAGGGTCAAGCCTTCGCCTTTGAGTTGACATAAGGTTAACCAGTAGCGTTTAAAACAAACTGTCAATGGCGGCGCAAGAGGTAGAAGATATGAAATAGGAATACAGACCTTTTATACAGCTTGGTGTATTTTGTTTAAAGTTCATTCTTGTTTATACGTGTAATTTTACTAACTTTTGGTGAACAATTCATCTCATAACTTGTCTAGAACGTATAGCAGGCGGGGAAAAAACCCGCATTTTCATATTTCGTCATGTAGCTCATAGACTATACCTTTTCAGGGTTAAATGCAGTTGGGGGGGGGGAATAGTGGACCTATTTTTTTGAGTAGAGCACCTTAGGGGAAGCATTTTTGCTTCAAGAACCCCTATTTCATTTTTTGGATTTTTTGAGATACAACCCCCATAATCTGAACCCTCAGTGAGGGACGTTTTCGCAAGTTTTTTCCGAAGCTCTTGTTTTTTCCATTCTAATCGTGTCTAAATGGTGTCAGATTATTGGTTACAATTTTTTAGAATCAAAACAAAGGCTCTTTGACCGGGTTCCCGCCGAAAAATTGGCCAAATTCGCCAGAAACGTCCAATTTTTGACCAAATTCAAACTTGGCCTTAATTTAGGCTTGGGCTTAGGCTTAGGCTTAGAGCTTAGGCTTAGTATGGGGCTTAGGCTTAAGGCGGATTCACACGGTGCGTTTTTGCCGCTGCGATTCTGACGCAAAACGCAAGCCGCAGGGTGTCGCAAGCGAAACGCACCGTCTGAACAAGCATTGCGGACTTAGTGCGTCTCGCAGGTCAGTTTGCTGCGTCTTCACTGTTTAAAAAAATTGACAAAGTGCTAAGCAAAAATTGTTTAAACCAACACAAACGTAGCATCAAAACGCAATGAAATCGCAGGTCGAATTGCAGTCTGGCGTTTAAAACGCTGCGGCAAATTCAAGACGCAGGCATTCCGCACTAAAAACGCTGCGTCTGTTCAGACATTGCATTTTGCTTGCGGCAAGCTGCGTTTTGCGTGTGAATCGGCCTTAAGGCTTAGTATCAGGCTTAGGCTTAGGTTCAGGCTTCGGCTTAGGCTCAGGCTTAGGCAATAAAAATCGAAATTTTCAGAAAAAATCCTGCAGCTTAGCCTAGAGAATCCTGCCAACTAAGCCTAGACGATGCCTTAAAACATCGTAACGCACTCAAAACTCTCCAAAAACAAAGATTATAGCCATTTTTGGCTTCGAACTTTGGCCTACGTTCACTTCCAAAAACACTGAAAATCCCATTTTCAAGGGGTCATAGCTCCGAAAATCCAAATTTGTGGATAGGGGTTCTATTGCAAAAAATGCTTCCCTCAAGGTGCTCTACTCCAAAAAATAGGTCCACTATTCCCCCCCCCCCTCCCCAACTGCAGGGGTAGACAGGGTATTACACAAGTAAATGTAGCATAATTTACTCGTGTACTGTGTAGACATGCAAATGCAGCATAATGTACTCGTGTATACATGCATAGGCTTCGACGAAAGATAAGGTTGATATAAGATGATAAGGTTGATATTTTCTTATGAGTTGACCAAAAGGGGGGCGGTACGCCCTTGATACGTCCTGTATCCAGGTCGTACGGAACCAGAATTTTGAGAAAAAAGAATTCGCACCTAAGACAATTTTTTGAAAATACAGCAAGTTTGCAAAGGGGCGGCAGCCACCAATAAAACATGCCGAACATGCCAAGAAAACAGACCTTTGAAACATGCAGGAAAAAGCCATTTTTGCTCAATAATCAGCAGTTTTGTGCGCAACTTCGAGCACTGTGAAAACTTTTTTGTTTCGCCGATCCAACAGCGGGATTTCTCACGTGGCTACGCTCTTAGCCTGATATACTGACTACTGGATACATAAGCTGAGACAAAATTCTATGAAAAATAAAGTGATAGTCAAGAACTTCCCTACTTGGCAACATAAATAGAGAAACAATTTTAAGATCTTATTTGGATCAATCTGGGACATTCCGAAAAAACTTCCGACCCACCGGAAAAACTAAAGGGGCGCGACACTTGTGTAACATGACTCGGGGAAATTTTTCAGAATCTCAATTTTTTATCCTGGTGACATCTTTGGGCAATAGCAACAATGCTCATTCGATGCTCATTTTTATTTTTCTTTTATGTTCAAATGCTCAAATGAGCACAAATTTGAGCAAAAAAACCGTGGTTAGCGGTAGTTTTTCAACGCTATGGCACGTATTCGGAGTAGTAGAGGCCCCTGATACCAAAACTATACGCAGATTTGCAATAGGGCCCCAGGGACACAAGTTTGAAAACTGCCCTTCGCAGCCCATTACAAAATTTTGAATTTTCAGATTTGAAAACAGAACACCTTAATTTCGCCTGAAAACGTTGAAAACAACTAAAAAGTTGCGATAACGCTTCAAATGCATGCAAAATTTGCACTTTATGGCTACTTTTTACGCCATCGACCCTCTGTGGGGGGTACCGTGAGTGGGTGTGACTGGTCATGACGGGCATATTTTACTTTCATTCGGTTATTTGGCGTTTAAACAAGAGAAATTAATAGGTTATAAAATTAAAAACATACAAAAAACTGGCAATAGTACCAGAAAATACTACTTTCCACCCCAAAAGGACCTCAAAATGGCAAAGTCCGACTGTTAGGCCAGTATTCCAGAATTCGATAGAGAAAGTGTCAGTTTGCGCATTTGTGCTAATAATAAACGTCTTTTTGCACTGCCATGAATCTTTTGGATTAGCTTCTAGGTTTTTCGACATCACCAGACCATTTTCAAAAAGTGGGTTTTTTCCCCCACATGGGTTTTTTTACCCCGTCTAATTTCGGTCATGCCCCGTACGAAAAAAGGAAGGATCTGCCACTGCGGTCATGAATAGAGGAAGGGTAGTCCTCCGTAAAAGTGTTTTTACATTTGAGCTCGCATCTCTTAGTGCTGAGAATTGATACTCCAAAATTCACCTCCCTTGGAGCCATGTCGGGTCAAGAATGGGGGGGTCCAATTTTTGACTCATAAAAAATACCAGCGAGACCCCTTTTGCGTACCGCTTACATACGTTTGCCTATAGGGACTGTACTATACGCTGGCAAATTTTTAGACCTGTACCACGTACCCAAGTTCCGGAACTGGTGGGTTTTTTCCCCCAAAAAATGGGGTGGGTTTTTTTCCCTGCCTGCTATATTCTAAAAAGAACCGAATCCGCATCCGCGCGGATGTCAGGAGTCGACATCCGCATCCGTATCCGCGGATGTCAAAAAAGTGACATCCGCGACTTATTAAAAACCCTTAGGGGTCGAATAAGTCGGAAAAACGGCATTTTTTCGACCAATGATCCGGAGTCCCCCTATATCCCCCAAACCTAGGGTGGGGGTAAATCGGTTCAAGCTTTGAAAAGTTACAAAACTTTTTCGGAAGCTACCAGGACCAGGCTGATTGAAGCGTTACAGCACAAGTACGTTTCAGTACAAATTCTGGGCTATAGCTGCAAAATTATAAAATATGAAGCTATGTAGTTGGCTTTTTTTAGTGGGTAAAAATATTTATGATGCTTCTTAGCAGGTTTTTCGTTCAATTTAGGCCTCAGGCTTAGGCTTAGGTTAGGCTTAGTGCTTAGGCTGAGGCTTAGTGCTTAGGCTGAGGCGTAGTAGGTGGGTCAGCAAAGGCTTAGTCCTAGTTGCTTGCATCAAATAAAAGGACACTTGCTACTGTGAGATCATAAATAAAGCTGCACTTTTAAACAGAACTTGACTGTCAGTGCCAGATTGCTGCTGAGCATCAGTGACGTTTTCAAATCGTATTTATGGTATTCGCTTTCATTAAAAATTGCTACTTATGCCTAATGATGCTTATTTTTCTATGAAAATGTAATTAATTTATTGTCTACGCGAAAAGAAACTAAAACTTTTTATATGCAAGCTTAATTTAACTATGTATATATATTTCGCCTCTCTTTTTCAGTTGGCAAAATTAGGATTTTTTAGTAT
>JASANF010006846.1:0-22308 GCA_030248245.1 Trissonchulus sp. WLG1_4
TGCTGATAGAATAGCAGGCGTGCTAAGAGCATATTTTGGTAGGTATTTTTACCAAAAAATATATGTAGGGAGATATGAGTCGTGTGTTGGTGTTTGTGAACGTGAGTGATTTTTTGATAATCGAGGATATAGTGGGAAATGATGCATTTGTATCAAATTTTTTGACGGAATGAAACTGAATTAATGCTGATAGAATAGCATACGAGCTAAGAGCATATTTTGGTATGTATTTTTACAAAAAATGTATGTACGGAATCATGGGTCGTGTGTTGGTGTTTGTGAACGTGAGTGATTTTTTGATAATCGAGCGATTTAGTGGGAAATGATGAATTTGTATCAAATTTTTTGACTGAATGAAACTATATTAATGCTGATAGAATAGCAAGCTAGCTAAGAGCATATTTTGGTAGGTATTTTTACCAAAAAAATATATGTACGGAATCATGGGTCGTGTGTTGGTGTTTGTGAACGTGAGTGAATTTTTTGATAATCGAGTAGTTTAGTGCTAAATTGTGAATTTCTATCAAATTTTTTGACGGAATGAAACTAAATTAATGCTGATAGAATAGCAAGCTAGCTAAGAGCATATTTTGGTAGGTATTTTTACCAAAAATATATGTACGGAATCATGGGTCGTGTGTTGGTGTTTGTGAACGTGAGTGATTTTTTGATAATCGAGCGATCTAGTGGGAAATGATGAATTTGTATCAAATTTTTTGACGGAATGAAACTAAATTAATGCTGATAGAATAGCAAGTGTGCTAAGAGCATATTTGGTAGGTATTTTTACCAAAAATATATGTAAGGAGTTATGAGTCGTGTGTTGGTGTTTGTGAACGTGAGTGAATTTTTTGATAATCGAGTAGTTTAGTGCTAAATTGGGAATTTCTATCAAATTTTTTGACGGAATGAAACTAAATTAATGCTGATAGAATAGCAAGTGTAAGAGCATATTTTGGTAGGTATTTTTACCAAAAATATATGTAGGGAGTTATGAATCGTGTGTTGGTGTTTGTGAACGTGAGTGATTTTTTGATAATCGAGCGATCTAGTGGGAAATGATGAATTTGTATCAAATTTTTTGACGGAATGAAACTAAATTAATGCTGATAGAATAGCATACGAGCTAAGAGCATATTTTGGTAGGTATTTTTACCAAAAAAATATATGTAGGGAGCTATGAGTCGTGTGTTGGTGTTTGTGAACGTGAGTGATTTTTGGATAATCGAGGATATAGTGGGAAATGATGCATTTGTATCAAATTTTTTGACGGAATGAAACTAAATTAATGCTGATAGAATAGCAAGCTAGCTAAGAGCATATTTTGGTAGGTATTTTTACCAAAAAAATATATGTACGGAATCATGGGTCGTGTGTTGGTGTTTGTGAACGTGAGTGAATTTTTTGATAATCGAGTAGTTTAGTGCTAAATTGTGAATTTCTATCAAATTTTTTGACGGAATGAAACTAAATTAATGCTGATAGAATAGCATAGGAGCTAAGAGCATATTTTGGTATGTATTTTTACAAAAAATGTATGTACGGAATCATGGGTCGTGTGTTGGTGTTTGTGAACGTGAGTGATTTTTTGATAATCGAGCGATCTAGTGGGAAATGATGAATTTGTATCAAATTTTTTGACGGAATGAAACTAAATTAATGCTGATAGAATAGCAAGTGTGCTAAGAGCATATTTGGTAGGTATTTTTACCAAAAATATATGTAAGGAGTTATGAGTCGTGTGTTGGTGTTTGTGAACGTGAATGAATTTTTTGATAATCGAGTAGTTTAGTGCTAAATTGGGAATTTCTATCAAATTTTTTGACGGAATGAAACTAAATTAATGCTGATAGAATAACAGGTTGGCTAAGAGCATATTTTGGTAGGTATTTTTACCAAAAAAATATATGTAGGGAGCTATGAGTCGTGTGTTGGTGTTTGTGAACGTGAGTGATTTTTGGATAATCGAGGATATAGTGGGAAATGATGCATTTGTATCAAATTTTTTGACGGAATGAAACTAAATTAATGCTGATAGAATAGCAAGCTAGCTAAGAGCATATTTTGGTAGGTATTTTTACCAAAAAAATATATGTACGGAATCAGCCGCGAAGCAGCAATGGGCAACCCCTTATATTTGTCGTGTCCGTGTCGTTATTGTTTATTGCCGTTAGGAGATATTTATTTATTATTATTATTGTCCTCAAAATTTTGTGACTCGTTTTTCTCAGCCCCCCCTGGCCGGATTGGTCCCAAACTTTGGTGGTGGGGTCCCCCCCACGAGTACTTGTGCCCCCCACCTTGGTTACCCCCTGACTCCTCGGGGGGCCGGGTCACGTAATATCAAAAATTTGGTGTCGAAACCTGTTGTGGTAATGTTTCAATGGGGTTATATAGGTGCGTCGAATAGTGTATGCAGAAAAGTGTGTTTCCAGGACGAAACCTATTGTGCTTGTGTGTTGCAATAGTAAGGACTCTTCTGGGTCCGAGGTCCATTTTTGCCTAGGACCTGCCTGGACCCCCCTATGGACCCTCAGGGTACCCCTAGGGGGTCCTCAGGGGTCAAATTTTCGAAATTGAGATTTTGGTGTTTCTAGGGGTAATTTGGGCCCCTGAACACGAATCCGAGGTCCATTTTTACCTAGCACCTCTCTGGACCCGCTTATAAACCGCTCAGGGTACCCTCCCTAGGTGGTCCTCAGGGGTCCAATTTTCGATATTGAGATTTCGATGTTTTGAATAATCAACCTGTTCTTTCAAAGTTTGCTGTCTAGATTGTACAAAATGCTTATTTGTCTGCAGAACAGACATATGGGAACCTGACAGCAGAGAATAGTGTGACTGCAAAGTATATGACCCCTCAGGGTACCCCCCCTAGGGGATCCTCAGGGGTCAAATTTTCGAAATTGAGATTTTGGGAGTTTTGTGGGTAGTTTGGGTCCCTGAACATAAATATGGGTTTTTTTGCCGAAAATAGACAATCTGTTGCTTAGAATAGAGGGTCCTTTGCCTAGAATAGAGGGTCCCCTACCGTCGGCAACCCGTTTATTGCCGTTAGGAGATATTATTATTATTATTATTGTTGTCCTCGGGTTTTGTAACGCGTTTTTCTCAGCCCCTCCCTGGTCGGATTGGTCCCAAACGTTGTGGGTGGAATCCCTCTGAGGAGTAGATGCCCCGGACACTTGGGGGTGTATGAGGTGTCAGTGGGTGAGGTGAGGTGTGTCCTCAAAAATTGAGGTTCGCGTTGAAAAATACGTGTAAAACGGTTTTCCAACGCGTTTTTCTCAGCCCCCCCTGGTCGGATTGGTCCCAAACTTTGTGGGTGGAATGCCTCTGAGGAGTAGATGCCCCGGACACTCGGGCACCCTCCTACCCCTAGGGGGGGTCGAGTCACGTGACCTCAAAAATGGTGTCTCAAAAAAAATGTAATGAACGAAACCTGTTGTGGTAATGTTTCAATGGGGTTATATAGGTGCGTCGAATAGTGTATGCAGAAAAGTGTGTTTCCAGGACGAAACCTATTGTGCTTGTGTGTTGCAATAGTAAGGACTCTCCTGGGTCCCCCTATGACCCCCTGAGGGTAGCCCCCCCCCCTTAGGGTACCATGCCCCAGAGGGCCAAAGGGGTCAATTTTTCGAAATCGAGATTTTGATGTTTCTAGGGGTAATTCGAGCTCCTGAACACGAATAGAGGGTCTCCTGCCTAGAATAGAGGGTCCCCTACCGTCGGCAACCCGTTTATTGCCGTTAGGAGATATTTATTATTATTGTTATTATTGTTGTCCTCGGGTTTTGTAACGCGTTTTTTTCGGTCCTCCCTGGTCGGATCTGTGTCAAACTTTGTGGGTGGAATCCCTCTGAGGAGTAGATGCCCCGGACACTTGGGGGTGTATGGGGTGACAGTGGGGGAGGTGAGGTGCGTCCTCAAAAATTGAGGTTCGCGTTGAAAAATACGTGTAAAACGGTTTTCCAACGCCTTTTTCTCAGCCCCCCCTGGTCGGATTGGTCCCAAACTTTGTGGATGGAATGCCTCTGAGGAGTAGATGCCCGGGACACTCGGGCACCCTCCTACCCCTAGGGGGGGTCGAGTCACGTGATCTCAAAAATTGGGTCTCAAAAAAAATGTAATGAACGAAACCTGTTGTGGTAATGTTTCAATTGGGTTATATAGGTAAGTCGAATAGTGTATGTAGTGAAGTGTGTTTCCAGGACGAAACCTATTGTGCTTGTGTGTTGCAATAGTAAGGACTCTTCTGGATCCCCCTATGACCCCCTGAGGGTAGCCCCCCCCCCCTTAGGGTACCATGCCCCAGAGGGCCAAAGGGGTCAATTTTTCGAAATCGAGATTTTGATGTTTCTAGGGGTAATTCGAGCTCCTGAACACGAATAGAGGGTCTCCTGCCTAGAATAGAGGGTCCCCTACCGTCGGCAACCCGTTTATTGCCGTTAGGAGATATTTATTATTGTTGTTGTTATTGTCCTCAAAATTTTGTGACTCGTTTTTCTCAGCCCCCCCTGGCCGGTTTGGTCCCAAACTTTGGTGGGGGGGGCCCCCCCACGAGTACTTGTGCCCCCCACCTTGGTGACCCCCTGACCCCTCGGGGGGGCCGGGTCACGTGATTTCAAAAATTTGGTGTCGAAACCTGTTGTGGTAATGTTTCAATTGGGTTATATAGGCAAGTCGAATAGTGTATGCAGAAAAGTGTGTTTCCAGGACGAAACCTATTGTGCTTGTGTGTTGCAATAGTAAGGACTCTTCTGGGTCCGAGGTCCATTTTTGCCTAGGACCTGCCTGGGCCCCCCTATGGACCCTCAGGGTACCCCCCCCCCCTAGGGGGTCCTCAGGGGTCAAATTTTCGAAATTGAGATTTTAGTGTTTCTAGGGGTAAATTGGGCCCCTGAACACGAATCCGAGGTCCATTTTTGTCTAGGACCTCTCTGGACCCTTCCATGACCCCCCTAGGGCACCCTGCCCGGGGGGTCCCCAGGGGTCAAATTTTCGAAATTGGGATTTTGACGTCTCTAGGGGTAATTTGGGCCCCGGAACACGAATCCGAGGTCCGTTTTCGTCTAGGACCCGTCTGGACCCTTCCATGCCCCCCCCCCCCTCAAAGTCCCCCCTAGGGGATCCTCAGGAATCAAATTTTCGAAAATGAGATTTTGGGAGTTTTGTGGATAATTTTTGATAATCGAGTGATTTAGTGGGGAATAATGAATTTCTATCAAATTTTTTGACGGAATGATGCTAAATTAATAGTGATAGAATAGCATGGTGGCTAAGAGCATATTTTGGTAGGTATTTTTACCAAAAATTTATGTGGGGAGTTATAGACAATATAGAAAATAGACAATCTGTTGCTTAGAATAGAGGGTCCTTTGCCTAGAATAGAGGGTCCCCTACTGTCGGCAACCCGTTTATTGCCGTTAGGAGATATTATTGGGTTGCCGACAATTTGCGAAGCAAAAATCGGGGCAACCCCTTATATTTGTCGTGTCCGTGTCGTTATTGTTGTTGTTGTTGTTGTTATTGTTATTGTCCTCAAAATTTTGTGACTCGTTTTTCTCAGCCCCCCCTGGCCGGATTGGTCCCAAACTTTGGTGGTGGGGTCCCCCCCACGAGTACTTGTGCCCCCCACCTTGGTGACCCCCTGACCCCTCGGAGGGGCCGGGTCACGTGATTTCAAAAATTTGGTGTCGAAACCTGTTGTGGTAATGTTTCAATGGGGTTATCTAGGTGCGTCGAATAGTGTATGCAGAAAAGTGTGTTTCCAGGACGAAACCTATTGTGCTTGCGTGTTGCAATAGAAGGACTCTTCTGGGTCCGAGGTCCATTTTTGCCTAGGACCTGCCTGACCCCCATGGACCCTCAGGGCCCCCCAGGGGCATCAGGGGCAAATTTTCGAAATTGAGATTTTGATGTTTCTAGGGAATTAGGCCCTAAACACGAATCTGAGGTTAGTTTTTACCTAGGACCCTCCTGGACCCCCCTACGACCCCCTCAGGGTACCCCTCCCTAGGGGGTCCTCAGGGGTCAAATTTTCGAAATTGAGATTTTGGGAGTTTTGTGGGTAGTTTGGGTCCCTGAACATAAATATGAGTTTTTTTGCCGAAAATAGACAATCTGTTGCTTAGAATAGAGGGTGCTTTGCCTAGAATAGAGGGTCCCCTACCGTCGGCAACCCGTTTATTGCCGTTAGGAGATATTTATTATTATTATTGTTATTATTGTTGTCCTCGGGTTTTGTAACGCGTTTTTTTCGGTCCTCCCTGGTCGGATCTGTGTCAAACTTTGTGGGTGGAATCCCTCTGAGGAGTAGATGCCCCGGACACTTGGGGGTGTATGGGGTGACAGTGGGGGAGGTGAGGTGCGTCCTCAAAAATTGAGGTTCGCGTTGAAAAATACGTGTAAAACGGTTTTCCAACGCCTTTTTCTCAGCCCCCCCTGGTCGGATTGGTCCCAAACTTTGTGGATGGAATGCCTCTGAGGAGTAGATGCCCGGGACACTCGGGCACCCTCCTACCCCTAGGGGGGGTCGAGTCACGTGATCTCAAAAATTGGGTCTCAAAAAAAATGTAATGAACGAAACCTGTTGTGGTAATGTTTCAATTGGGTTATATAGGTAAGTCGAATAGTGTATGTAGTGAAGTGTGTTTCCAGGACGAAACCTATTGTGCTTGTGTGTTGCAATAGTAAGGACTCTTCTGGATCCCCCTATGACCCCCTGAGGGTAGCCCCCCCCCCTTAGGGTACCATGCCCCAGAGGGCCAAAGGGGTCAATTTTTCGAAATCGAGATTTTGATGTTTCTAGGGGTAATTCGAGCTCCTGAACACGAATAGAGGGTCTCCTGCCTAGAATAGAGGGTCCCCTACCGTCGGCAACCCGTTTATTGCCGTTAGGAGATATTTATTATTGTTGTTATTGTCCTCAAAATTTTGTGACTCGTTTTTCTCAGCCCCCCCTGGCCGGATTGGTCCCAAACTTTGGTGGTGGGGTCCCCCCCACGAGTACTTGTGCCCCCCACCTTGGTGACCCCCTGACCCCTCGGGGGGGCCGGGTCACGTGATTTCAAAAATTTGGTGTCGAAACCTGTTGTGGTAATGTTTCAATTGGGTTATATAGGCAAGTCGAATAGTGTATGCAGAAAAGTGTGTTTCCAGGACGAAACCTATTGTGCTTGTGTGTTGCAATAGTAAGGACTCTTCTGGGTCCGAGGTCCATTTTTGCCTAGGACCTGCCTGGGCCCCCCTATGGACCCTCAGGGTACCCCCCCCCCCCTAGGGGGTCCTCAGGGGTCAAATTTTCGAAATTGAGATTTTAGTGTTTCTAGGGGTAAATTGGGCCCCTGAACACGAATCCGAGGTCCATTTTTGTCTAGGACCTCTCTGGACCCTTTCATGACCCCCCTAGGGCACCCTGCCCGGGGGGTCCCCAGGGGTCAAATTTTCGAAATTGGGATTTTGACGTCTCTAGGGGTAATTTGGGCCCCGGAACACGAATCCGAGGTCCGTTTTCGTCTAGGACCCGTCTGGACCCTTCCATGCCCCCCCCCCCTCAAAGTCCCCCCTAGGGGATCCTCAGGAATCAAATTTTCGAAAATGAGATTTTGGGAGTTTTGTGGATAATTTTTGATAATCGAGTGATTTAGTGGGGAATAATGAATTTCTATCAAATTTTTTGACGGAATGATGCTAAATTAATAGTGATAGAATAGCATGGTGGCTAAGAGCATATTTTGGTAGGTATTTTTACCAAAAATTTATGTGGGGAGTTATAGACAATATAGAAAATAGACAATCTGTTGCTTAGAATAGAGGGTCCTTTGCCTAGAATAGAGGGTCCCCTACTGTCGGCAACCCGTTTATTGCCGTTAGGAGATATTTATTATTATTATTATTAATATTATTCTCCGGACATTAATTTGAAACAGGTTTTTCTCAGCCCCCCCTGGTCGGATTGGTCCCAAACTTTGGTGGAGGGATCTCTACCATTAGTACTTGCACCCCCCAACTTTATGGACTCGTGGCCCCTCGGGGGCCCGCGTCACGTGACCTTGAAGGGAAAATGGACGAAACCTGTTGGGGTTATGTTTCAGCCATTAGTATAAAAGGGTATAAAAGATGGGTTTCAGATGTCCAATTTTCGAAATTTGGATTTGGACGTCCCTAGGGGTAATTTGGGCCCCGGAACACGAATCCGAGGTCCATTTTAGTCCAGGACCTCTCGGGACCCTTCCATGACCCCCCTAGGGCACCCTGCCCAGGGGGTCCCCAGGGGTCAAATTTTTGAAATTTGGATTTGGACGTCCCTAGGGGTAATTTGGGCCCCGGAACACGAATCCGAGGTCCATTTTAGTCCAGGACCTCTCGGGACCCTTCCATGACCCCCCTAGGGCACCCTGTCCAGGGGGTCCCCAGGGGTCAAATTTTTGAAATTTGGATTTTGACGTCCCTAGGGGTAATTTGGGCCCCGGAACACGAATCCGAGGTCCATTTTCGTCTAGGACCCCTCGGGACTCTTCCATGACCCCCCTAGGGCACGCTGCCCAGGGGGTCCCCAGGGGTCAAATTTTCGAAATTGGGATTTTGACGTCCCTAGGGGTAATTTGGCCCCCTGAACCCGAATCCCGGGTCCATATTTGTCTAGAACGCTCGTGGTCCCCGCCAAGCCCCCCTCCCTAGGGTACTATGCCCCAGGGTGCCAAAGGGGTCAAATTTTCGAAATTGAGATTTTGATGTTTCTAGGAGTAATTTGAGCTTCTGAACACAAACAGAGGGTCATCTACCTAGAATAGAGGGTCCTCTGCTTAGAATAGAGGGTCCTCTACCTAGAATAGAGGGTCCCCTGCTTAGAATAGAGGGTCGTCTGCCTAGAATAGAAGGTCTTCTGCCTAGAATAGAGGGTCCCTTACCGGTCGGCAACCCGTTGTGGCCTACTGGCGATTTTTTTGTACTATTTTTGTACTTTTTTTGTACTTTGGCCTGGCAAGTTTGTACTTTTTGTACTTTTTTTGTACATTTTTTGTACTTTTTTTGTACATTTTTTGTACTGTTTAGTGCAAGTTTGTACTTTTTTTGAACTATTTTTGTACTTTTTTTGTACTTTCCATTCAAATGTTTTGTACTATTTTTGTACTTTTTTTGTACTATTTTTGTACTTTTTTGTACTTTTATTTTTTGTTTCAGGACAAGAATTTCTGTAAAAATTTGATAGTAAATTCGTTAAATAGGCCTTAAAAGTGTAAAAAAGACGTTTTAGAAATTTAGAAAAGACGAAAAGAAATTTTCAGCGATTTTTGTACTTTTTTGTACTGTTTTTGTACTTTTTTTGTACATTTTTTGTACATTTTTTGTACTTTATTTGTACATATTTTGTCCTTTTGTTTTTACGATCTGACATCATTCTGACTTTCCCACAAGGATATTGGAAGATACATGGAGACTCTGTTGGAATATTTTTAGGCAAAATTTTACACGAGGGGCAGTGGCGTACCCAGGGGGGGGGGGGCTAGGGGGACATCAGCCCCCCCCTTCGCGGTTTTAGCCCCCCCTTCGCGATTTCAGCCCCCCCTTTTTCACTTTTTTCCTGTGGTCCCCCTTTGGTTTTATGACACCACTGAAAAAAATTTTCCGGCACGTCCCCAATTGACCAAAATGACACTGAAATTTCAAAAATTTCCCAAAATTTTCTTTCGAGGGGATCTCGCCCCCAATTCATTACTGCTCTAATGTATATATATACATAACATATCAGATATTTTGTATTAATAATGAGTAATGCTAACAACTATTATTGGTATTTAGTTATATATATATTTTGTGTGGCTTTTAATTAAAAACCGTGCGGTGGGTGGAGTGGAGGACGAATGTCTAAGGACAGCTTTAGTCACACATGGTTTTTCTTCATTTTTTTCCTGTATACAACGTATTTTTCAGGTTTACTAGTCCCCCCATGGGCTAATTTTTGCAGCCGTAAATTGATGAAATTTGCCCTCAAATCGAAAAAAATTTTTCGGAGGCCGCTCGCCTCCGGAACCACCGCGCTGACTTTACTTCGCTTTGTGGTGTCATCTCGCTGTGTTTATTCAATGTTCAGACAAATTTTTAAACAAGGATGTCTTCCCCATTTAGCTTTTATGGACCGGCCAAAAAAATTTTATGATACGTCTCCAATTCACTGAATTTGCCTAAAAATAAAAAATTCCCAATTTGTTTTCCTGGAGGCAGCCGCCCCCAGACCTCTGCAAACTGCGCGACAAGTTATATACTAGTCAAGTCAATCAAGTTTGTATGATTTCACGACAAGTGTTGCTTAGAATTGCTTTTTCAATGCAAATATTATTTTAAAATTTTAAAAATGCTCCAGCTTCTGGGGGCTGCCGCCCCCAGACCCCCGCAACCACTCTGATTTTACGTCCAGTGTTGCTTAGAATTGCTTTTTCAATGCAAATTTTATTTCAAAATTATAAAAAAAGCTCCAGCTTCTGGGGGCTGCCGCCCCCAGACCCCTGCAACCACTATGATTTCACTAAAAGTGTTGCTTAGAAATGGTTTTTCAATGCAAATTTTATTTTAAAATTCTAAAAAAGCTCCAGCTTCTGGGGGCCGCCGCCCCCAGACCCCTGCAACCACTATGATTGCAAGACATCAGACATTTTTTCAATATCAATGCAAGCAGTTTAAAAATTCTAAAAAGCTAAACCTTCTGCAGATTGCCTTGGACTGCGTGTACGTTCCCCCCCCCCCCCCCCCCGGCCGTCGACCATCAGTTCAGCCCCCCCCTTCGCGAAATCCTGGGTACGCAACTGACGAGGGGTAAACCACATTCATACTCTCACAGCTATTAGAGATGCACCGAATAGGAAACTTCAATGATTACTGAATATACCATGAAACATCACCGAAACAGGTTTCGTAAGGAGGGGTCGGGGTGCTGGCATATTATTTGGTGCGGAGCCGCCCCCCATTTTGGTCGCCCCCCCCCCCCGCAACCCGAAATTTTTTCGCCTAAAAATAGTGTTTTATCGTTAAGTTGGTGCGCCCCCCGTTGGTCGCTGCCCCTCCATCTATGGAGCGGCTGCCCGACCCCCTCGCGCCCAACCTCCCCCCCCATAAGATTTTGCCTAAAAATATGCAGTGAGCCAAAACGGAAAAAAAAACAACGTCAAATGTTTGCGTCAAATTAACGATTTGACTGAAGCCTACGCATGTTTTTACACCTGATTAGCCAGCTTTTGTAGCAACAATGGGTGAATTTAGTTAAAAATTGTCGTCAAACAAAATGAGAATTTTTCCTGCAATAGGATTTTTTCCGCACAAACGATATGATGACAGCACTGGTAAACCAGGGACAGGCACCTCTATAACGTCATAACGCACTCAAAAATATTCAAAAAGACAAAATATATATGTACAAATAAAACATAAAAATAGGGTATCCCAAAAATGTTTATTTTTTGACAAACAACAACAAACCAACCATACTTGCAAATGCCCTAAAAATGCTATTTTTAACATACACACAACAAACAACATCAAAAATATGATAGTTGTTAATAATAATTTAAGTAAATAGGTACAATAAGTAAAAAAGTTAAACTAAATAATTTAAGGCCGTTCGCCGGGCAGAAACCACTTATATACTAGTGACCAGTGTTACCACCGATGGACTGTGGGCTATAATAAGCTACATACATGATATTATATAAACATAGCGCACAGTCAAAAACAATTAAAAAAATGATGCAAAAAAAGTACAAAAATAGTACATAAATAGTACAAAAAAAGTACAAAAATAGTACAAAAAAAGTACAAAAAAAGTACAAAAACGGTCAATCAAAATAAGTCAAAAAATCATTAATATATGGATCGCTAATCATTGAAAAGTTATGGAAACATATTAAAAGGTATGACACAAAGCAGAAAACTATTTTTAAAAATAGTACAAAAATAGTACAAAAAAAAGTACAAAAATAGTACAAAAAAAGTACAAATAAAGTACAAAAATAGTACAAAAAAAGTACAAAAAGAACCGAACTAACAAAAAACAATAAGTTAGTTTTATCAAACAGCAAATGTATCAGAGCGAAAAAAAGTACACTACGGTGATCTAAAAAGGCTACAAAATATATGATAGCGACGAAACTTAAAAAAACCACTTTTCAAAAAGTACAAAAAAAGTACAAAAAAAGTACATAAAAAGTACATAAAAAGTACAAAAATAGTACAAAAAAAGTACAAAAAAAGTACAAACCCACTTTTGTACTTTTTTTGTACTTTTTTTGTACTAACTTTTTTTCCTGTGCACGGATCCGTGGCGCTCCTGAAACGTGGGTTTTGATTTTGAAAATGCGCAAAAATAACCAGGTATCGTAAGAACAAAAGTTGTTCAGGATTGAATTTCCTTTAATTTGATGTGCATATCACATGAAAATTTTTTTGAACATTTTTGAGCTTTTGTCAGCAAGAAAAATAGATTTTCACGGAAATAGCTTGACAAGCCAGTGTATTTACACGTACACATGTATGTGTATGTCTCCCACTTAAATTTTTGACCACCTGGTCAATTTTTTTTGGTTAAGTTTTAGTTCTAGCTGACATCCTTAACATACCAGATAGTAGGAATTAGTGACTTCTCGTGACTTGATTGTTTACTAGCAGAACTCAAGGCGTAATTGAGGAATTGCTTCCAAAAGAATTCTCATGAACCGCAGAACGCCCATTGCCGCAAGCGTGACGCCATTGTGGGAGTTTATCATAAGCTTATCGTGGTCCAAATTGCCCATTGGGATCACGGCTACGTTGGGAAAGCACTTTGCCACTCTCGACAAGATGTTTCGCGCCTTCAGCACCAAATGCGCATAATCGTCGTATCGTGGAGGGGCTTCGGTGATAAAAAAGTGCAAGCGAACGTCGCTGACAGCAGTGCAAAAACGGCCGAATAGGACGAGTGAAGCTCTTCTTAGCTTTGGTAATTTGGCACATCGTCAGCACCAACAAAAAGCAACACAAAATTGAATTCTAGAGGACGGTGAACCTCTTTCAGGATCTTGGTTAAGTTTTTCCTTGGGTTCGGGCCGGCTAGTTGAAGTCTGGGGACATGCATCACTGTCGTCCGGTTGTTGTGAAATCAAATTCGGCTGCACAGAGCAGAATCTGTGACAAGGAGCAGGCGGTCTTCTGAATTTATGACAACTGGGAACAGTTGCTGCACTGCCCTTGGTGGAAAGTGACTATTGGGCTAATTCCTGGCAAATTCTAGCAAAATCGTATTGCAGATGTTAATTTCATCGTGGAATGTTGTTTTCCAATTGCTTGCTTCCACTATGTTGCTGATCCCGGTGGTGCACAATTGGCTGATCTCGCGAAAGAATTGTGGAAATTGAGAGAACCGGTGTTTTAGGACATACTGAACAATTGGCCTGCCGTGACTTTCAAAAAATTCGTTGCCAATTTTTAGCTTCGTTTTCTTTACCACGTATCGTCGTATTGCTTCTTCTAGGTGTGCCGTGTGAATCACCATCAACATCCAGGCAGCCTGTTTGGCTGCGCCCGTTACCGTTTGTCGGAACTATTTCATTACGAGATACAGTACGGCCCATATGGGAAATGGGAATTGAATCCCACAAAATCAACTGTCCCCGGCGGAAAAAAGATAACCCGGACTCGCTTAGGGGTTACTCTGATCCATATTTTGCCCTAGACTTGATGTTGTTTCTTGGTCCTTCGGCTGTTCGGCCACCTTTAGTGTCGGTTCAGTTGACAGGTGTTCGCTGACTTTATCGACAATCAGTACCGTGTTGCTGTCCACTGATTCGACTTAATCATGACGGTTGTGGTAAAGCTCTCATCTGACGAATCATCATCTTTGGTTGCGGTGGGCACATCAGCGAAGCCTTCCTCCGACATCTCCACGAAGCTATACTCCTACATTTCCGTTTCACCGTTCACCGAGGCTGTTGCAGCGGTGGAACCATCTTGCGATGTTTCGTCTTGTGACATAGTTGCATCAATTATATCTTCGCAGGTCTCACCAGCCGCTTCTTGGTTACGCACGTCTGCACCGGTATAATCAAAAAGGGTTCACACGGAATCTTTGACTTCTGTCATTCTGTCGTTGAGTTCCTGCTGCTTTTGTAGCAAGACGGACTTTTGTTGCTCCTCGATGCAGAGGGACTGCAGTATGACACAAAGTTCGTCAGAGGCCTTTTCGTATTCTAGCAATCGCCTTTCAAGGTGAGTTTTTGTAGTTGCCATCCTGAAATAGACATTTAGGATCTAAAATAGTTTTAATTAATTTTGTGGTAACCTTTCCAACCAAAATTCACCCTTTGATTTGCGTAAATTGTCTCCTTTTTCTATACTATCTAAACTAAATAACTTATCCTTAGCCTCTTTTCTTAGCTCTAAATTAACTGCGTCAGTAAACGTTGCAGGATTTTTTGACAGCAGCTTTTTTTCATTTTTTGTCTAAATTCTGTATAAAGGCATCCTTAGTGAGAAAAGCTAGAGTTTCGGGTGCCAATCCAGCTCCGTATGCGTTTTTTGCGAGTTGGTGAAATGCGTGACTAAACGCATTTCATCAACGCTTTCGAAAGCGCTATCGTCTCGTTACTTTTCTTGGCCCTGCCGAGCAGCAACAGACCATTCAACCATTGCTTTTCAGACAGTTGACATGATTCTTTGAGTGCCTTTATCACATTCTTATATGAAGGCTCTGTGTCACGACTCTCCGGGTCAACTGCAAGCCGAGCCCGTTCTGTTTTAATATTTTTTTAATCTCTCTCGCGCACAACCACGTGTATAGTATGGCATTTTTCGCATTCGAGCTTCATCGCTCCACCCTTGAGCTTGAGCTGCAAGCTCAGAATTGTCCCACCATTCGAAAAAGTTCTCTTGTGGCTGACCCGTAAAATACTGCATGCCTAACTGATTCACTACGAAACAATTATCTTGAATTATCTGCACTTCATGTTTAAGCGTTCCAAACTCTTCAGCTTTTCTTCGCATATGACCTGTAGCTTCACTTAGTTCATCAGTCAACAACTGAACTGCTCGTCCTATAGCTCTAATATCCGTTAGTTCTGCCTGTGACGGTTCTACTTTCTTTGTAGTCTCTCCTGCGTCAGAAAACTTATTTCTTACCTTCAAGTTTGACTTGATGCCCTGGTTTTATTTTCCGACCGAAACAAAGGCTGACTACCACAGAAATAGCGCAATTCACTTGGCAAAATTACTCCGCAACAATTAGCGAAAATCCAACTATTTGGCCAAAGACCAAGAAACTTATATCGCTCTCGATGAAACGTGTAAAAGTAACACTATCTTGATAAAACGTGTAAAAATAACACTAGCCAGGGATGCCACTATGTAGTATGTAGCTTCCACTGTTTACACCAGTTTAATGAGCAAGCAACTGCTGACATTTAAAACAGCTTACCAAATTATAATAATAAATAGCAGATATAACATTGGCTGCTTGCCATTTGCTAGCTCAGCAAAGTAGCACGCGCAGCCCCTAGCTCAGATGCGCTTTCGCTAAGGAAGTGGCTAAGGGAAGGGGCTAGGCTACAATTGCGTTAATAATGTTTTCACAGACCAAATAATTATTAGCAGTATTGAAGTTGAATCCACTTACGGTAGCCTCCCATCTCAAGAATTTATTCCGGACTAGCCACAAAAATATGTAACGTAATGCATGGCCGCTAATTCGCGATAACTGTTTATTGATTGGTTCAACAAGCTACTCTAATAAATTATAACACAACTAGACATCGAACTTCTAAACCTATGTAAGTGAGATCTAAACTAAGGCACTAAGGCCAGCTAACTATACTAAAAACACCACTAGGTTCGAACACACTTGGAATCAAATTTGTCTGGTCTAAGCAACTCAGCTTAGACGTAGCTTTATCATTAGCTTAGACTGTAGCTTTTATCATTGGTGACCTAGCCTGACCAGAAAAACAAACATTCTACTAACCCAATTTGCTCCAAATTTACAAAATTATAGCACTAAGTAAACTAAAATTTTCACATTTAGATAAAAATTACATTGAATATTTCACACTAATAAAGTGACAGTTGTTTTAGTGCAGCTGGTTTATCGCTAGTTAAGGCCGTGTTTACATTGATCCTTTTTCAGCTGCTCAAGCAGCTGAAAAAAAGCTGCAGCTTTTTTCCCCCGTTTCCGTTTCCAGTGTTTTTTTAGCTGCACACTTGGTTCACATTTCGTGGGGTCGGTTCGCATCTCGAAGACCAATTTTCAGCTACCAACTGGGGACGTATGCTGATGTCCCCAGCTTACCGTAATCTTTGTGTGTGTTTGTCCGTCTGTTGTATGGTGGTGTGAGCTGTGTGTATATTATGTGTTTTTGGAGCGTGATGGGTCAAATGTTCATATTGCACTAATGTGCGTGCGTGTGTATGTGCGTCTGCTGTCTGGCTGACCAGACATGCAGTTTGTTTGTCTGCTCCTGCTGCATGGGTTATACACATGCAGTGGGCAAGAATGAGCGTAGTGTGCTTCTTCTGTTTTGTTTAATTGGGCTGTGAGTGAGTGGATTGGGTTGGGGCTTTGTATTATTGTTTAGTGTTATGTCTAGCTTTTGAAGGGGTGGGTTATTATTTTGTCGGTGGCGGGTTATTTTGTTTCTTAAGATTAATTATAACTTTGGTTGTATCGTGTGTATTTGTCCTTATACTTTCAGGTGAATATTTTTAACTGGGCTCCGGGTGGCGCGTGCGGGTGTTGGCCAGAAGTGTGATTTGCAGTGCTAACAGGTATAGACAGTTTGTTTCTTCTGTTTTAATTTCTGAATATGTTGATAGGTGTGACGCTGCATTTAAGTGATTTTAACCTGGTGTTATTGTGGTTATTCATTTAAATTTATTTTTAATTATAATTAAAAAAACATTGATGTAAATCTCAGAGTACCTGCAGTCATCTTTACTGAAAATTTTTTGTTGATTTGTAATCTCAATGTAAAATTAGTATGTATTTTTTTCATGGCTACATTGATTTAGTTTTGTTTACAGATGCTTTCGGTTGGTCGGCAATGATGTGACAGCGAGTTTTGGGTGTATATACAGTTCTCCAAGCAAAAGCTAAGCTGGAATCTCTTGTTGTGAAATTTGACAAATGGAGTATACGTATGTATGTATGTTGATATTTAGAAATGCGAAATTTTGATGCAACATCAGGAGTTTTGGGACTTGAAACCAAACAATGAGAAGCAAAAAAGCAAGAAGTTCGGGATTTGTGTCGACTTTTGGCATTTGCAATTATAATTTACTGCAAAAAATTTTCAATCGAGATAATCCATTCCCACATTTTTTATGAACTTGAAGGACATGAAAGAGCTTGGCTCAACTTTGAGTAATTATCACAATAAAATACAAACCTTTTTTAACTTTCTAATGACACGAAAATTGACTACAAAGAACGATCCGGCATTGAGCATATAAACAAGTCACTTAAACTTTTCGAGCGACATGTGACTCAAGGGCAAATTGCTAGAGAACACTTGCGGAGTCACTATGACCGCATTGTCACAGGAAATGTTTCAACGCCCGCGGAAGTGACTGGGATTTTTCGAAGCCCACAAGTTATTCAACAGATTGACGAAATTTTAATTTTGAGGAGTTATCTGGAATTGGAATTATCTGATTACTTCAATGGTTTTGGAATTGGGGCAACGACCTTTAGGTTGCACAAAAAATTTTGATACAATAAATCAAATTTTCTCTTCAACAGCGATTAGACTGAACCAAAATATTCTTGTAGTTTGGGTAAAAGACCACAAAACTGGCAACAGTCAGGGGGCTCAAATTGCTTTCGACGCTAAAGACGTTGCCTATATTCAAAAATATTTTGAGCTACGCACAAAGTCAGCACAGTTTTGTTGTTCGACTGAAAAGGGTACACCAATCGAGATTGCTGAAAAAGGCGTCAAACAGTTTCAAACTAGGTTCAAATTTTCCACAACTTTTTTTCTATCTAAACCAGCATACAGGACTTATGCACGAGCAAATCCCAACCAGTTCACAATCCTGATGCAATTGCAAAGTACTTGGGCCACAGCTCGAGAACTGCTCAGTCGCACTATCAGACGCACATGGGAGAGCGTCGCTGCTTGCAAACAACAACGGAATGTTTTTGTGAAAAATACTAAACCGCCAAAATCGAGACCGGCTAGGGTTGAGGACACTAATATCAGTAGTCGTTTTCAAAAAAAACTACAACACGTGAGCCTGAGCTTAGATCTGAAATTTAAGGGAAAAAACATAGTTGAGCGCGAAATCGCAAAAAAAGCAAAAACACCTTCGAGCAAATTTCCAAAAAAAACTGCATAGGCGAACTCCTTTAATTTCTAAAGCTTATACATAAAAAAGCTGTTTTGCAAGATTCCGAATCATCTGAGTCTATACAGAAAACAGAAAGACCGTGTAGTTCTAGTGCAGGGGCGGTCCCAGGGGGGGGGGCGGGGGGGGGGGGGCGACCGCCCCCACCGAAATTTTTCCCGACTGAAATTTTACACAAGGGTCCCCCTTTTGGATTTTATGGTCCGGCCGGATAATTTTTCTTATGCGTCCCCAATTGACCAAATTTGGCCAAAAAATAGAAAATTTCCCCCAATTATTTTCTGGGGGCTTCCGCCCCATGACCCCTGCAACTTTGTGGCTTACTATTGCTTGTTATTATCTTTCATCAAAGCTTATACATACATACATGAGTACATTATGCTGCATTTGCATGTCTACACGAGTATTGTGTAATCAACTGTCTTGTGTCTGATGTGACGTTCCCATCATGTGTTTTATCTTCCTGTCGGAAACAATTTCTGATACGTCTCCAGTTGACCAATTTCGGCCTAAAAATTGAAAAATTCTCCATTTTTTTCTGGGTACACCACTGGTTTTTACTACAAACAGAGTCAATTCGTTGCCCTTGATATGGCTGTGGCTATAACAAGATAGCGTTAAGCTTAAAAAGGTGAAAAAATTTTGTCAGACCTCCGCCCCCCCCGAAATCGAAGTCTGGGACGGCCAATGTTCTAGTGCAGTGCAGATGATGCAGACGAAAACTTTTTGACTGTAGTTGAAAAGGTTCCCGTAGATATCAACAAAAAAGCACCCTTATGGACGAAATTAGAACTACTTTGGCGATAAACGCAAAATGTTTCACTCAACGTTAAATCAAACGTTTGTACGACAAATGGCGAATTTTGTAGCAAACTTTACGAATAATTCATGTACAGGAGCTTGCAGTCAAGCAATCTGTGACTGAATACATTAAAAATGTGAATAAGATCAAAACCAATACAGAGGTTCTTGTAGTGAATAGAGTAAAAAGCTATATTTACGAGTGTGTCCAAGAAACTGCAAGTGTGAGTAAATGATGGGGATTTAACCGAGGTAGCAGGGGAAGTAACCACTGATGTCAGCAACAAATTGCTTGAAAAAAAGTATGGTATGCCTGCGCTCTAAGTCTCGGTGACATGGGGCCTTCTGTGGCTGAGGTGCAGCTGAGCTACCACGGTCAGATTCTCAGGGTAGTAGTATTGACGAGCCAGAAGAGCTTCCAATAGAGCATGCTGATGACGGCTCAAAAAGTCGGCCTATTAGTGCAACATACGGGTGAATTCCTCATAGACCAGTGCCTTTAAAATCTTGCCAAAAAGAGGGAAAAAGACTTTAAAAGGAGGGTTGCAAAGATCCCAATATTTCAACTGAAAAAGACAACGATGACCCTGACTCTGACGGCTTTAAATTACCCGGCCCGAAAAAGCAAAATTATTTACTAAATCACGTCATACCAAACAGCCGGAACCAATTCAACTGGATGAATCTAATATAGTGTCACAGCAAGACAAAAAATTTAGATCCATTAAGTAAAGACTCCGGCGATTCATTTTTGAAAGATATTCCCGGGCGATCCTGATACTGAGTCTAAATTGCAAAAAAGTTGTCTTGTTGATGCAACTTTTTATCCTTATGCCAATCGCCACCGCCAAGTGGTTGTCGGCTGTTGCGAAAATAGAGTCTAAACTTAATACCTCTAGATTAAGCCCCGAAGTAATTTTAGCGAAAATTCAGAACAATTCTTGGTCAGGCCTTTAGATTTGTGAGTTTCCTCTGAGGAGTTTAGGGTTAATAGCGAAATTTGGATTCACTAAAAAATCACTCCCACTATGAGGGGAGTTCAGAGAAAGAGAATCAGGTTTGGCGCGATAGCGCCAAACCTATAATAGGACGCAAACACCCTCAGTGCGACTTTTAAGAAAGCTTTCCTTAGCAAAACTGTTAAACACGTGAATCAAAAAAGACAAAATTATACACACACATAGTCCTTATAAAGTTACACTTTTGTGCAAAGTTTGACGTAATTCGATTCAGAGGGGGCTGAGATATTTTTAAAATACACATTGAATTTTTGGTCATGATGATCTTTTTGTTTTTCTCGTCACATTTTCCAGAACACTGGGACCACCTCCTGAGACGCCCAATATATCATTCGAACCGCCTTGATCCGCCATACTGCAAGTAAGCTTTTTGAACTTATCCTTTTAGTTTTCGATGAGTTATCAATCAATTATCGATTTTTTGAACTTTCTAAATGCATGAATTCACTCGCATCCTGTACAGGTAGTGTATTTGCTTATAATTCTGGTGGTTTTATAAATTATTTACTACGTAGAATTCATTTTTGGTGTTGGTTTTTTACGAAAATGTTGACCGGTTGCGTATGAGTAATTAGACGAAACTTGTTTTTAACAAGAAATGGTGGCATATTCTTATTTTATTTGCAGTGCTATAAAAAAAGGAATAATTTTTACATTGTTGGCTAAAAGTGCACGTTCCAAGTCATTAGTGGGCACTTGTAATAGGCTTGTTAACTTTTCAATTTTTCTGCCGATTTCACCTTTTGGCTTTAGCCAATCAGATTTGAGCTGAATTGTGGACATTTTTTAATTTTGTAATTCTGAGTTTATACACAGTATTTGACTACACTTTCGTCAGTTTATATCATAATACCCTATGTTTTAAAACTTTCGCCGACCCATAAGCAGTTGCGACCGTTCTTTTTGTGCATTTTAGTTGATTTGCGCAAAAAATGGAGATCATGTACCTTGGGGGGGGGGGCTGTAGTTCTACCGGATTTTCGTGCAGCTGGGGAGGGATAGTGGACCGATTTTTTGGAGTCGAGCACCTCAGAAGGAAGCATTTTTGTAATAGAACACCTATAAAAAGGAATTTATATTTATATTTTCACAGCTATGACCCATTGTAAAATTTCATTCTCTCAGTGCTCTCAGTGTATGGGAAATCAACGTAGGCCCAAGTTTGGGTTATGATGTCTTTTATAGGCATCATTTATACTTAACTGGCAGGATTCTCACGATAAGCTGGCAAGATTTTTCCTGAAAATTCAGATTTTTTAGTACCTAAGCCTGAGCCTAAGCCTAACCCTGATGCTAAGCCTTAAGGCCGATTCACACGCTGCGATTTTACTGCGATTTTGCCGCAGCGTTTTTGCCGCTGCGGCAAAACGCAGCTTGCCGCACGCAAAACGCAATGTCTGAACAGACGCAGCGCAGCGGAATGCCTGCGTCTTGATTTTGCCGCAGCGTTTTAAACGCCAGACTGCAAATCGACCTGCGATTTTATTGCGTTTTTATGCTGCAGCCGTCTTGGTTTGAACAATTTTCGCGGAGCAATTTGTAATTTTTTTGAAACAGTAAAGACGCAGCGAACTGGCGTGCGAGACGCACTGAGGCCGCAAAGTTTGTTCAGACAGTGCGTTTCACTTGCGACATCCTGCGACTTGCGTTTTGCGTCAAAATCGCAGCGGCAAAAACGCACCGTGTGAATCGGCCTTAAGCCTTATAGCTCTATATATACTGAGCCTAAGCCTAAGCCCCAGCCTAAATTGAGGCCCAGTTTGAATTTGTTCAAAAATTGGCCGATTCTGGTGAATTTGGAGAATTTTTGGAAAGAACGGGGTCAGCGTGCCGTTGTTTTGATGGTAAAAAAAATTGTAAACATTATTCTGACTCCGATTGAACAAGATTATAACGAAGAAAACACGGATTACCGAAAAAAATGCGAAAACGTCCCTCAGTGAGGTTTCAAATTTCAAGGGCTCGGCTCATATCTCAAAAGATCCAAAAAAAAATTAAAAAGGGGTTCTTGAAGCAAAAATGCTTCTCCTAAGGTGTTCTACTCGAAAAAATAGGTCCACTATTTCACTATATTTAACCCGTGGCCGTTTTTGTACTTTCCTGGTAAAATGCGGATCAAGTGCAG
>JASANF010006849.1:0-17708 GCA_030248245.1 Trissonchulus sp. WLG1_4
CACCAAAGCTGACATCCTTCGTCATGAAACTCCAGTGACCCACCAGAGATAAGTGACTACAGAGAAGCTGACGCGTTAAGCTAGGTGCTCGCCCGGTTACTTCCTATACAGCTCTCATCCCTTCTACTGAAACCTCTAAGCACACACACGAAAGCTGACATCCTTCGTCATGAAACTCCAGTGACCCACCAGTGAATCATGACTACAGAGCAGCTGACGCGCTACATGCTCGCCCGGTTACTTCCTATACAGCTCTCATCCCTTCTACTGAAACCTGTAAGCACACACGAAAGCTGACATCCTTCGTCATGAAACACCAGTGACCCACCAGTGAATCATGACTACAGAGCAGCTGACGCGCTACATGCTCGCCCGGTTACTTCCTATACAGCTCTCATCTCTTCTACTGAAACCTGTAAGCACATACACGAAAGCTGACATCCTTCGTCATGAAACTCCAGTGACCCACAGGTGAATCATGACTACAGAGCAGCTGACGCGCTACATGCTCGCCCGGTTACTTAAAATACAGCACTCATCTCTTCTACTGAAACCTGTAAGCACATACACGAAAGCTGACATCCTTCGTCATGAAACTCCAGTGACCCACCAGTGAATCATGACTACAGAGCAACTGACGCGCTACATGCTCGCCCGGTTACTTCCTATACAGCTCTCATCCCTTCTACTGAAACCTGTAAGCACATGCAGGAAAGCTGACATCCTTCGTCATGAAACTCCAGTGACCCACCAGTGAATCATGACTACAGAGCAACTGACGCGCTACATGCTCGCCCGGTTACTTCCTATACAGCTCTCATCCCTTCTACTGAAACCTGTAAGCACACACACGAAAGCTGACATCCTTCGTCATGAAACTCCAGTGACCCACCAGTGAATCATGACTACAGAGCAACTGACGCGCTACATGCTCGCCCGGTTACTTCCTAAGCACATACACGAAATACAGCTCTCACTACAGAGCAACTGACGTGCTACATGCTCGCCCGGTTACTTCCTATACAGCTCTCATCCCTTCTACTGTAACCTGTAAGCACATGCAAGAAAGCGGACATTCTTCGTCATGAAACTCCAGTGACCCACCAGTGAATCATGACTACAGAGCAACTGACGCGCTACATGCTCGCCCGGTTACTTCCTATACAGCTCTCCTATTCCCTGCTCCCACCAGAAATCTGTACACACACACGAAAGCTGACATCCTTCGTCAAGAAACTCCAGTGACCCACCAGTGAATCATGACCACAGCAATGACAACGTTAAGAGCTACATGCTCGACCGGTTACTTCCTATACACCTCTCATCCCTTCTACTGAAACCTGTAAGCACACACACTAAACCTTATATCCTTCGTCATGAAACTCCAGTGACCCACCAGTGAATCATGACTACAGAGCAACAGACGCGCTACATGCTCGCCCGGTTACTTCCGATACAGCTTTCATCTCTTCTACTGAAACCTGTAAGCACATACACGAAAGCTGAGCATCCTTCGTCATGAAACTCCAGTGAACCACCAGTGAACCATGACTACAGAGCAACTGACGCGCTACATGCTCGCCCGGTTACTTCATATACAGCTCTCATCCCTTCTACTGAAACCCTGTAAGCATATACACGAAAGCTGATATCCTTCGTCATGAAACTCCAGTGACCCACCAGTGAACCATGACTACAGAGCAACTGACGCGCTACATGCCCACCCGGTTACTTCCTATATGAAACCTGTAGCACATACACGAAAGCTGACATCCTTCGTCATGAAACTCCAGTGACCCACAGGTGAATCATGACTACAGAGCAGCTGACGCGCTACATGCTCGCCCGGTTACTTAAAATACAGCACTCATCTCTTCTACTGAAACCTGTAAGCACATACACGAAAGCTGACATCCTTCGTCATGAAACTCCAGTGACCCACCAGTGAATCAAGACTACATAACTGACGCGCTACATGCTCGCCCGGTTACTTCCTATACAGCTCTCATCACTTCTACTGAAACCTGTAAGAACAAACACGAAATCTGACATCCTTCGTCATGAAACTCCAGTGACCCACCAGTGAATCATGACTACAGAGCAACGGACGCGCTACATGCTCGCCCGGTTACTGCCTATACAGCTCTCATCCCTTCTACTGAAACCTGTAAGCACACACACGAAAGCTGATATCCTTCGTCATGAAACTCCAGTGACCCACCAGTGAATCATGACTACAGAGCAACTGACTCGCTACATGCTCGCCCGGTTACTTCCTATACAGCTCTCATCTCTTCTACTGAAACCTGTAAGCACATACTCGAAAGCTGACACCCTTCGTCATGTAACTCCAGTGACCCACCAGTGAATCATGACTACTGAGCAGCTGACGCGCTACATGCTCGCCCGGTTACTTCCTATACAGCTCTCATCCCTTCTACTGAAACTTGTAAGCACATACACGAAAGCTGACATCACGGTTTTTTTTTGCTCAAATTTGTGCTCATTTGAGCATTGGAACATAAAAATGAGCATTGAAAAATAAAAATGAGCATCAACTGAGCATTGCTGGTATTGCCCAAAGACGTAGCCAGAAGGAATTGCTGATACGTCTCCAGTTGACCAAATTCGGTCTAAAAATTGAAAAATCTTCAATTTTTCTGGGGGCTGCCGCCCCCAGACCCCTGTAACCTTGTGTCCTTTGTGTTTTTCTCATGGTCCGGCCGGAAAAATTTTCTGATACGTCTCCAGCTGATGAAATTTGGCCGAAGAATCAAAAAATTTCCCCAATTTTTTTTTCTGGGGTGCTGCCCCAAGATCCATGCAGCCTTGTGGATTAGTAATCTTGTGTTTGTAACGCGTTTTATGAGTGTTAAAATTGCTAAAAAGTGCATTTAACCCATTACAAAAAATCGTAAAATCATTCCCCCCTCCCCCTGAATTTTTTCCCGGGTACGCCACTGCTATGCTGCATTTATTTGTGTAACACACTGTCCCATTTGGCGTTCCAATCTTTTGTTTTAATTTTCCTTTCGGAAAAAATTTTTGCTACGTCTCCAGTTCACGTAAATTTGGCCAAAAAAATGAAAAAGTCTCCATTTTTTTTTACTGGGGCTGTTGCCTCCAGTAATCCAGCTCCCCGCAAAGATGTAGCTTTTGCGGTTCTACCGCGAATTTAGTAATAAAACTGCGAAAAAGATAGTACTGCGATTTAGTATTAAAACTGCGAAGAAGTGCATTTTAACCTATTACAAGAAATCGAATGGTCATCCCCCAATTTTTTGCGGAACAGTCCTTCCCGTTAAAACAGTTTACGTCACCCAAGATCGGCCTTAACCCCCATAAATTATCCTTTTAAAAAATGGTGTAGCCCCCCCCTTTTCTCCGGTTGACAAAGGAGAATTTGTAAGCAAAAGACTGCATACGTTTTGGTGTAATGTTTTGACAATGCAACACGGCGAAAAAACGTTAAAAAAATTTTGAGCATTCGACCTTAAAAATGAGCATCGAAATTTAAAAATGAGCACAAATTGAGCATTGGCCGTTTTGAAAAAAAAAATCCTGGCTGACATCAGGGTTGGCAGTCTCGGTCTCGGTCTCGGTCTCGTAAAAAACCCGAGACTAGGCTGGTCTCGGTCTCGGTCTCGGTAGGAAAACCGAGACCTGCCATAGGGTGGTCTCGGTATTTCAGATGAGGGTAGAAGTTTTCAAAATTTTTTACGATCACGAAGATTTTTTTACGATTTAAGATTCCAAATAGAATGCCAAGCATGGAATGGTCAAAACTGTCTGCTGCAGAAGAATGTCAGTTCACTGGCAAACTAACTTCAAGTTTAAACTTTGTACATCAAGCTATTAATTAAAGTTTGTATGTGGCACCACTCACGCATAATGCTAAACAGTATATAGAAATACGATCATCATTTACCAAATAGTGCTAACTTCGTAGTTGATTTGTAACTAAAAAATTGCTGGTTTCAGCAACGTTACGAAGCGCGAATTGGGTGACAGTTTAATTGAATTTCTTGAGCCCCAACCTCTCAATGCATGTCAAAGCATTAAGTATCTGAAAAAACCTAGGCACAATCAAATGCTTTTTCGGCTATGGAGTGGTTGTGAGCATCAAACCTTCCCCCCACCTGAAACTGTGCCAAGCTGGAGGTAACTTTTCTGGTCCGTGATGAATGTCCCTATTAGTACTTCTAATAGTAGCACCACTGCACCAGCACGGACGATTCTACGCTTGCACCTAAGTCAGACTGTCAAAGTGCAAATAAGATGTACGGAAATGCACCATAAAACACACTGGGGGATGCAAAGAAGTGTGCGAAAACTTTTAAAATTTTCGAAAATTTGACATAATTGCTGAAAAATAATCCCATTGTCCTGCTGTCAATCACCTACTCTCATGCTTGCGGTCGTTTGCAATGTCAAGTTTCTCGCAACTTTCGAAAAAGTCATAACACTCACAAACCTAACCTGAATGGTCACTTTTCCCAACTTAATCACTATTTTTTCACATTTCAAAGTATTTCAAATTTTTAAAAATTGAAACTTGAAAAAAGGACCCCCAAGGGCTGGTCTCGGTCTCGTAGGTCTCGTTTGGGTGGTCTCGGTTGCTTGGTCTCGGTCTCGGTCTCGGTTGCAAACCCGAGACTTGCCAACCCTGGCTGACATCCTTCGTCATGAAACTCCAGTGACCCACCAGTGAATCATGACTACAGATTAGAGCTACCCCACTGACGCGTCACCTTAGAGATACCCCACTGACGCGTCACCTTGAAGCTACACCAATGAAAAAGACGCGTCACCTTAGAGCTTTCCCACTGACGCGTCACCTAAGAGCTATCCCACTGATGCGTCACCTTAGAGCTACCCCAATGATGCGTCATCTTGATGCTTAACCAATGACCATGACGCGTCACGTTAGAGCTACCCCACTGACAGGTCCCCTTGGAGCTCCCCCACTGACGCGTCACCTTTGAGCCCCATGGCTCGCACTGGTGCAGGGACTGTTGTTGTTGCGTCCCTGCAGCGTCGCCAAATGGTCCCGGAAGGCCAGTACCCCCTTGATTCCCGTCTGCAGCACTCCCTCCCAGGCCTTCAGCACAGCAGAGCACCGGGTCACGGCTTCCTGCTGCAGCTGAGCCTCTGTCTGGGATTGCTCCGTCTGGGCTGGGCTCGAATCCCCGCTGGCCACCCTAAAACAAAAAAGTATAATTTTTTCATTTTTTTTCAAACCTTTCTAAAACTATTCAAATTATGTTTTTTCACACACTCTCGTTTGTGTGATTATGTGAAACCTATATCGTGTGCCAAACAACAACAACAGAGTGTATTTCACAAGTGTCAACACTTTGCCTTGCCATCGTACACAATATACAGCTTACGTAAAACGTTTCACTGAAACTGAGCAGCTGAGCTATTTCAATAAAACCAAATTTAAAGTCATGAATGTACAATATAAAAAACAGTCATGCTGAAATCACATCCGGAAGTCAGGTTTCAATCCTGGTCACATTTTTGAGGTTGTTCGCTCAGTTGCCTCAGATAAGCCGAAAAAATAAAAATCAGTCACGAATCGCAGAGTATATATTATATCATATCCTCCGAGCTGCCCTGGCAGTAATGCCAGTCAACGATATCATCATTGGCAGAGCTGAGCGTAAGCCTGTCGTCTGAATCTAATCCGAAGGATTAAACGGAATAAATTCGGCTTAATCTGTTAATGCACGTGTTGATCTGTTTTGTCTTACTGTTAAACATGTCTTGGTCACACTTTAGTCCAATATTCTGCACTGCCATCAAGAGTACAGCGAGTAACTCAGTCCGACTTTCAGTCCAACATTCCTTGCACTGCCATCAAGAGTACAGCTGCGAGTAGCTGCTAAAATCACGCCACCAGTTTTCTCTCATTGCTCGACATTTTCTAAAGTCTGACCAAAAATTGCTCAACCCTGAGACAAAACAGGTGGCGTGAACTTTGTCACTCACTACTCGCTGTACTCTTGATGCTTGCAATATTCGTTCGTTTCGTAATGAAATCGCGTGTTTCTTTTTGTCTCAGGGACCAGCATGTTTTAGTCCGCCTTCAGTCCAATGTATGATCACCTGCAAATCCGTCCATACATCAGCTGAACGGCGCGTTTGTTGACGTCGGCCTGGGCCCGTAGCGAGTCCTGCAGAGCGGACATCCCGGCGTCCAGGATTCGCTCCAGCTCGCCCAGACCGGCCTTGAATCCCAGACGGGCCAGGGACGCTTGGATTTCCGCATCCTCAAAACCTGCCAAAAAATGAACGGGCGGGTTTATTTTGTTACTATTTTTACCATCCTCTCGACTACAGAGTTGCTCGGAAACAACACAACACTGAATACTGATTATTTACAAACAGCGTGACTTTAATATATTATTTTCATACTTTTGCTCAAAATAACAAATCTACACGTAAATCGTTCTAATCGTAGTTGCAGCCAATATATAATCGATAGAACGCGATTGAATTTGAAAAAACTTTTTAAACGCCTACTTGATCCTGACAACTACATTTTCGGTCTACTAGCTAGTTTACGCAAAAAAACATCATATGGCCAGTCGCTGCCAAGTTTTGTACTGCGAAAACATGCTTTAAAAAATCCCTATCGTCAAAATCGTGAAAAATCAGGCCGCCCACCGGCAGTGTTAATCTGTTCCTGAGTGATAAGGGCAGGCACGAGGGGGTTGGGGGTGGGGGGCGTGGGCTGGCCCCCCCTTACCCGGCACGCCTCCTCCAGTAGCGCACGGACGTACGCACTCTCGCCGCCACCGCCCGAGGCAAACATAGACGAGGGAATGAGACTGTCTCTGCAACAAAAGACACAATCTAGAATGTTCATTTTTTTAAAAACTGGGGGGCGCTATGGGGGCGCTCAAAAGTGGGGGGCGGCACGCATATATAGTTTTCAAAATAATGGGCGAGGGCCATACGAGGGCAGATAGCGAATTCTGGGGGGAGGGGGGGCACCGGCGGCGGTTGCGGGGCTTATCCGACCATTTTTGCTCACGTGAGCTATATACCACGTGATTTTGACGTTCTGAGCTACCTTAAGTTGTCTTCTATGGGGGGGGGGGTGAAGCATAGGTTTTCTTAGGCAAAATACGGGGCAAATGCTCCGACTCTTGAAGTTTTACTCACCAAAACTGAAATTTGGCTCAATTTATGCTCACCACTCTCAAGAGTCCTCCTTGGTTTTTGATCCGGCTTGAAAAATTAAATTTTCGATAGGTCTCCCCATCTCCAATTCACCAAATTAGGCCCCAAAAATCAAAATTGTCTCCATTTTTTTATTCCAGCCAAAAATTGCGATTTGCGCACCGATCTGAATTTTTTAATTTTTTCTCACCGAAATTGAAATTTTGCTAATTTTAAAAAAATCTCTGGGTGAAACCACTCGCGCCCATGTATACCGCAGGCTTATTATACGGGTCGTGGGGAAGATTCCATACAAATGACCTACAGTTAAGCTAGCTAGAATTAAATAAGCACAAGATCTGGCGTGGCGTCTGTAACGAGATTTGTACTAACTCACTTCCAAAATCTAGACAACACAAGAGACACAAAAAAAAACAACACAGTAGATCATCTTTTAGTCGTCCATCCCCTGCAAAAAATTTCAAAAGAATTGGTAAAATGATTCATCTCCCACTTGTACTTCATATTTTCTCAACTTATTTCTTCTCAACCAGTCTTTTATTAGAACATCTACATATATAGTAAGTTAGTGATATTATTAGTATGTTAAAGTATATTATGATAATTTCTTTTTCAAAAATGCAAGCAACACGCAGTCAATTGTCGATTACACGACAGAAAACAACAAGAAAAAGAATAATATTTACTGAGATAAGAAAGATTTTGCAAAATATCACACAAAATGCATAAGATATGGGCCAAACTATGAGCAAATATATAGCAATAAAAAGTTATATAACATACCCAAAAATATATACACAGTGAAAAAAAAGTAATACAAATGTCGGTCAGTTCTTATAAAACTAAATTTTGGATAAAGTTCAAAGCGAAAAAGTAAAAAGGCTTTGTCAAAGCCATTCCTTTACCAAATATTTTTAGAAATTTTTAGCTTGCTCGTTTATAGTCGTTTATAACTTGAAAAATTTCTTTATATATTAATGCTAATAAGCGTTCATGTCATATAAATCTTTTTAATCTGTGGCTGGTCTAAAATTATGCTGCTTAGTGCTCACTTAAGTTTTTGACTTAAAGCTCGTACAACAAAATACAGACTAAAAGCACCTAGCTAGTTCAATTCGGTAAAGGAACATTCTCTTTGATAGCACCCTGCAGTCAAAAAAAACAAAAATAAACTTTAAACTCGAAACTTGAAGTTGAAGGCAATATTATAATATACACTGTATTATACATCAAGACAAATTCATACTTACAGCCGTATGCCCCTTAAACGCCATTTTAGACTTGATAAACTCAGAAGGAAGGAATTATTTTGTCAAGTTAAACTCAGGTTGTCGGTCAAGAATTTTTAGGTTGAACCAAATACACACGCTGTACGATTGAATCAATCAGCAAGCCTCACATACAAAACGGGAAAAACCGGTGATTTAACTAAGCTAGGTATACAATAGTACTTTCTTAATAAAAGATACAGGAATTTTAATCAAACTTTAAACCCTAAATCAAACTTTTCAAAAAGTCAAAACAGCAAAAACGTATATAATCACAATATCAATTTGGAAAGTTTAATTGGTTTTCATTGTGTTGAGCAATAAATCAGCAATCCGGAACATTCAACCAGAGATTTATTCATTCCTCGCACAAAAAAACTGAAAATCGGCCAACATTAATAACAGCAAAAAGTAGAAAAAGACAATAGTACATATGATAGAATCATCGAAAAGTACAGGGAACAGGATATCAATACTATTCGGTACGAAATTCTTTTGCTGGATTTGCTGTTCAGCATGGATTCTGTTAAAATTTTCAGCTTAATTTTCTCCAACCCGACTTTTGAATCCGACAAAAAATGCCAGTCAAAGTCTGACAACAGAAACCGAAACCGTCATTGCTACAGTAAATGTTTCTGAACTCTTATCAAATTTCAAACAATAGTAGTGAGTCTGGATTAAGCCTGATCAGCGCACTAGTGTGAGCACAGCAGCACTGTACAGACTTTCTGGGGATATTATATAATCGAAACAAAACTGACAGATTGTGGAATAATCCACTAAAGTCTGACAAAATAGTTTCGCCACCATTTGAGAAAACGAAACATGTGATTTCGTGACGAAAAGATTAGATTTTGACTATCAAGAGTACAGCAAGTAGTCGCAGAAGTCATGCAACTAAAACAAGTAAGTGGCGCAGCTTTTTTGACAGACTTTAGTTCAGCTGGAACATTTCGAGTAACTGAATCCGCCACAGGCAGCCGTCACGACGCCAAACACAAAGATCTAAAAATAGCAAAAATTATGGGCCATTTCATTAATTATATTAACTGGGTCAGATTAACTAGATTACTTCAGTATTATAACTCAGCTTTAAAAAGTGACGAAAATTCTCTACAAAGCAGAAACTAACACACCGTTTTCCATTATATTTAAAAATAATTAGCACGATTGACCTAATTTTTTTTACTACTAAACTAACAGAACTGCATCAGAGCAGTTTAAGTTTATTAATAAAATTTATGTAAAATTAGAAAAATAACCAAAAGCAATTTTAGTTACAGTATAAGTACAACAATTAATCAACATTTAGAAACTATTAGTGAATTATTAGTGAACAGCAAAAACCTGAAATAATGAAAAAAGACACGCACTAGAGCAGAAACGCTAAGACAAATCGTCCAGCGGAGATTTTGTAAACATATATGTCGGGCCAGGCTGCGACTGTGGGACCGGAATGACACGCTCTGGAACGGAAAATAAACAAATTAAATTAAAATCAAAATTCAGGAATATTAATAATTAAATATTACTTAATTAATATTAATGTTGTTAATCAATTGCTTCAGTTACCTAAATTAGATAATTTCAGTAATTACCAGTTGGACAATAAAGAAGCGGTAAGTATATAATATACACCACAACAGTCGTAAACGTTTATAAAATTCTTTAAAGTCTCGTATAATCAAATAAAGATGTACTGGGTGTTAAAAATTTGGCACCACCAACGACTCTTTCGTTTTTTCGAATTAAACACGCAAACAAAACTTCCAAATAATTCTCAAAATATCTCACAGTATATACTTTTAAAAGGCTGTTACACAATCGGGTTGTTAATAAAATGGATGTAAAAACATTTTTTCGGCCATTCCTGGTCAAATTCAAAGAATCGAGGACACCCTCCCCCAACAAACTTTTCACTTTCAAAAGCTAAAACAGTCAGTATGTAAACCAACAGAAGCCCTCCCCACAAATTGATTGTAGCGGGAGAAATCTCAAAATACCTGAGCACAAATCGGTAAAAAATGGCGTTTTTTTTTGCACAACTTTGGGTATTTCGATTAATCGGAGGAAAAAGGTCTTGAAAAAATGACTAAATAATAAGATCGATCGGCAAAAATTCATAAAAAAACATAAAAAGCAAAAATCATGAAATGCAAGAAACGTACATGCGCCTCTAAATTCTCAGTCCTTTCCACAAGAAGCTCCAATTTTTCTCCACGAGTTACCAGGTTATCTGAAATATAAAGTCATCCATAACTTTTCTTTCTTCCTTTCTTTCTAACGCACCAAATTTATGTAGTTGCAACAACATATTGCAGAATTTCGCCGGAATTTCAACAAACGGCAGTACAAAAGCATATACAGCAAAGAAGAAGAAGAAGAAGAAGAAGAAGAAGAAGAAGAACAATTTACTTCAAAATAATAACAAAAGCGGACAATACCGTGAAAACCAGTTAAACAAATTTATTAATTTTCAAAAATCGTAAAAACAGTGCTGCATTATCATAGACACTTAAAAAGAGACCCCCGCGCAAAAAGACACTGTAATCAATTGTGGACGCATGACGGAGGCACGGCAGAGACCCCCGCGCTTCAGGATCAGAGAAACCCCAAAAGAAAAAATTAGTCGAAGTCGAACAGAAACGACCGACCAAATTTTACATGTGCGATTTGATGACAATCAACCCTTATATACTCAAAATTACAATAATTAGTTATCACAGCCTGTAAAAAAAGTGCGTAGAAATCACCCCTATTTAATTTATTTTGCTTTAAATTAAGTAAATAGCTGATTAGATTTAAAATTCCTGAAAGCATGAAAGCAACACAGCGCGCAGGCATGTCATGACGGGAGGGGCGCGTTAAATCTGCTGGGGAATAAAGCGCCGACCGAGGGGGCGTTAAAGCGTGTGCCGACCTCTGAGGGGGAGGAAGCGATCCCCCCAATCCCCATTTAATAACAGAATATTATCCCTCAAATCTAATCTATCAAATTTGATTTCTGGTCTTGGACTGACCAATATTTCGGACCATGATATCCTTGAGATCCTCCGTCTGATTCTGCACTCTCTGCAGCGCCCCACTCACGCCCTGCTGTTGCTCAGATTGGGCCCGCTAAAAAAATAGCCAATTTACGAAACAATTTTACGTGTAAATCATCAACCCCCCACCACCCCTCTGATGGCCAAGTACCCCAAAAATACCCCAAAAACTTGAAAAATTGCAAAAAAGTTTCGCTTGCGGCGAAAAAAGTACCCCAAAAATGAGTTGAAAATCAAAAAATTATGAGAAATTTTCGGCTGTCGCCGAAAAATGGCCAAAACTTTGGACCACCCCCTTCCGCCAGGGGTCGGGCACCCCACCCTCTCGTCGATTCACCCCGTGCATCTCTGGTTACAAAGCATCCCTTTACTTCGAAGTTTCTCGTCAATACTGACGAAGCTGATTTTTACATGATTTCATGACCTGTCATATCTCAACCGTTATGATCCATTTTTTAAAATTTTTGCCGATGGCCTGAGCAGTGACGCCAAAAGTAAAGTCACTCAAATTTGGTAGGCCCAAAAACTGCCATTTTTAACGTTAAAAATTTTTCACAGATGAAGTCGCTAAAAAAGGTTTCAGGACACGCTGCATGAAAAAAGTGACCATGATTCCTGTATATTACACACAAGAAAAGCTTTATACCATTCTTGCGGCCAGTAGAACTGAAAAATCACTGTTCATGGCGTAGGGCAGTGCTGTCTGAGCACGAGCACCGTAGGTCGTTTGGAATCTAAACAGGTATATAATATTAAATTAATTACTAATATTAGGGCCAGAAAGTCAAACTGACTAAAATTTAACGTGAACTATTACTTATATAACTGAGGTCACCTATATATAAGTTAGAGGTAACTTTAACTTGTAAACCGTTCTTTAATCATTAGATTATATGTAAACTACACAAAAACAAAAAGCCAGATTAACTATGGTTCAAAAAAGCTGCAATACAGGAGCGGCATTTATATACCCAAAGACATTACATACTCCATTCTCACGAAACCCCCACCCTCCTTGAGGAATCTGTCAAAACTAGTTTCAAAGTTAACAGTTAAGAATACATGCACTTTTTCCTTCATACCTTGTCTTTACATCGTGAAGAAAGGCGAAAGCCTTGGATCTTTCAAAAGCCTACAATATACAGAGCAGCCTACAAAAACTTCCACAGAACGCAGGAATACAAATCAGACTTTGTATAAAAAATCTTCTTATCAACTATAAATTGGGTAAATTCCCTTACCACAAAAAGAACCACGGTTTTGGTCGACTGGGGACGTGCCGGAAAATTTTGAAACCAACAGGGACCACTACCACAGGAAAAAATGGAAAAAAAGGGTGGGCTGAAATCGCGAAGGGGGGGCTGATGTCCCCCTAGCGGCTAGCCACCCCCCCCCCCTGGGTACGCCACTGCACGGTGTCGAAAACCTGACATATGCACGGCGACAGCTTATATTATAAAAGAACCTAATATGCAACTTAAGATGTACTTACATCATCGGTAATACAAAGATAAGTAATTGCTTCTTCCGTGTCTTCGTGAAACAAATACCTGAAAATAAGAAAATAATATTGAAATATCAAATAAATGAATTGTTCATTGCTATGAATGAATGAATATATCAATTAGTTCATTCATATCGAACAAGTTTTCTTCCCAAATGACTTCACTTCAGACTAAAAATGTTTATATATATATATATATATATATATATATATATATATATATATATATATATATATATATATATATATATAATATATAAATATATAATATATATATATACTATATACATAAATATATATATATATAATATATATATGTGTGTATATATATATATATATATATATATATATACATACATTTAGTTTTTAAATTCAACTGTCTATCAATAACACCGAAGGAATATATAACGCACTTCCCGTGAGAAAATGACTGACGGCCATCCCGAAGCCCAGTTTTTTGCAAAACTTGTTCGGTAACTTCTGCAAAATTTCCTGCACACGCTGCATGTTTTGCGAGAACAGTGGCTCCCCTGGCCACCACGCAATACAATATAGGCATTTTCTAGAAACAAGATTCATGTTTATCAGGGATGTCGCGGATGTGACTTTTTTGACATCCGCGGATGCGGATGTTGACTTCTGACATCCGCGCGGATGCGGATGCGGATCTTTTTAGAATACGTTCTAAACGAGTTATGAGCCGAATTTTTGAAAAATTTTTCACCAAAAAATGCATACTATACTAAAAATAGCAAGTATAAATGCAAGAATGCAAGTACTAAGGGAATGAGACTTAGATAAAACGAGTTGTATCGAAGCTGTGCATTCATTATACATATCTTCTAAGCCATCGCGCCGCCATCAACAGCATTTGTTTAAAACGCTATTGGTTAACGCTATCGGCGTAACCCTCTGGCAACTGGCCTTGGCAACTTGATCCTTTTGGTTTTGGTTGGTGTATAATCCGTATACATGTATCTCTGTCTATTCTTTCAAATCTACGAAAAAAGCATGCAAGTTAAAAACTGATAATATTGTTTTGACAATTATTGCTAGAACAAGTTTGTGGACTTAGTCTCTCTCAAAACATGCAAAACTTAGTTCGAATATGCCCGCAATATCAAATATTCATGAAGCCTACTTTCGGAAAGAGCGACTTGCAACTCACAATGAGGAGAAAAAGCCTAAGAATAAAGTTTCATCCACTGTTTTAAGAGCAAAAATATTGGTATATGCATCCACAAACGAAAAATCAAAATTTGTCTTTCCGATTTTATACATTTCTTATTCAAGATTTTCCGATATTCGCAACATCCGCCACATCCGCATTAAATTTTTGCGGATGCGGATGCGGACGTGGATGTCGAAAGGTTGCGGATCATCCGCGGATGCGGATATCCGCGACATGCCTAATGTTTATACAAATTTGCCAAATCCAAAAAAGTCATGCCAACAATCTGAACCAGGCCAATTCCAAAACGGACAATCAGTTTTAGAGCCATTTTTACTGGTTTTTATATGGTATTTCTCCTTGCGTAAACACGTACGAACGACACGTCCAGCAAAAAAAAACCTGGATATGGTTACAGATTCAGGGGCTTACCTATACATACCTGTTTGGCAAAAAAATTAGGGATTAAATGCAGTTGGGGGGGGGGGGGGGGAATAGCCAAAAAAAAAAAAAAAAAAAAAAAAAAAAAAAAAAAAAAAAAAAAAAAAGGCTGGGAACATAACTTCTCATCGGCGGTTTTATTTCCATCCTCAGCGTTTTGGGCCCCCTTCAGAAATTGAAAAAAATTAGGTCATCCGGACCCGGAGTCTCCCACTAGTGAACGAAACCAGAACAATCAATTGGATCAAGTGCAGTTGGGGGGGGGGAAATAGTGGACCTATTTTTTTGAGTAGAGCACCTTGAGGGAAGCATTTTTTGTAATAGAAGCCCTATCCACATTTGGATTTTCTGAGCTATGACCCATTGAAAATTGCATTTTCAGTGTTTTTGGAAGTGAACGTAGGCCAAAGTTCGAAGCCAAAAATGGCTATTATCTTTGTTTTTGGATAGTTTTGAGTGCGTTATGATGTTTTAAGGTATCGTCTAGGCTTAGTTGGCAGGATTCTCTAGGCTAAGCTGACAGGATTTTTTCTGAAAATTTTGATTTTTTATTGCCTAAGCCTGAGCCTAAGCCTAAGCCTGAACCTAAGCCTAAGCCTAAGCCTGATACTAAACCTAAGCCTAAGCCCCATACTAAGCCTAAGCCCTAAGCCTAAGCCCAAGCCTAAATTAAGGCCAAGGTTGAATTTGGTCAAAAAATTGGACGTTTCTGGCGAATTTGGCCAATTTTTCGGCAGGAACCCGGTGAAAGAGCCTTTGTTTTGGCTCTAAAAAATTGTAAACAATAATCTGACACCATTTTGACACGATTAGAACGGAAAAAACAAGAGCTTCGGAAAAAATTGCGAAAACGTCCCTCACTGAGGGTTCAGATTTCGGGGGGTCGTATCTCAGCAAATCCAAAAAATGAAACAGAAGTTCTTGAAGCAAAAATGCTTCCCCCAAGGTGCTCTACTCAAAAAATAGGTCCACTATTCCCCCCCCCCCCCCAACTGCATTTAATCCCAATTTTTTTGCCAAACAGGTATGTATAGGTAAGCCCCCTGTCTAACCATATCCAGGTTTTTTTTGCTGGACGTGTCGTTCGTACGTGTTTACGCAAGGAGAAATACCATATAAAAACCAGTAAAAATGGCTCTAAAACTGATTGTCCGTTTTGGAATTGGCCTGGTTCAGATTGTTGGCATGACTTTTTTGGATTTGGCAAATTTGTATAAACATTAGGGATGTCGCGGATATCCGCATCCGCGGATGATCCGCAACCTTTTGACATCCACGTCCGCATCCGCATCCGCAAAAATTTAATGCGGATGTGCGGATGTTGCAGATTCGGCAAAATTTACTAAAAATGTATAAAATCGGACGACAAATTTGATTTTTGTTTGTGCATGCATATACCAATATTTTTGCTCTTAAAACAGTGGATGAAACTTTATTCTAGGCTTTTTCACCTCATTGTGAGTTGCAAGTCGCTCTTTCCCAAAGTAGGCTTCATGAATATTTGATATTGCGGGCATATTCGAACTAAGTTTTGCATGTTTGAGAGAGACTAGTCCACAAACTTGTCTAGCAATAATTGTCAAAACAATATTATCAGTTTTTAACTTGCATGCTTTCGTAGATTTGAAAGAATAGACAGAGTACGTATACTGATTATACACCAACCAAAACCAAAAGCATCAAGTTGCCAGGACCAGTTGCCAGAGGGTCACGCCGATAGCGTTAACCAATAGCGTTTTAAACAAACTGTTGATGGCGGCGCATGGCTTAGAAGATATGTATAATGAATGCACAACTTCGATACAACTGTTTTATCTAAGTCTCATTCCTTAGTACTTGCATTCTTGCATTTATACTTGCTATTTTTAGTATAGTATGCATTTTTTGGTGAAAAATTTTTCAAAAATTCGGCTCATAACTCGTTTAGAACGTATTCTAAAAAGATCCGCATCCGCATCCGCGCGGATGTCAGAAGTCAACATCCGCATCCGCGGATGTCAAAAAAGTCACATCCGCGACATCCCTGATAAACATGAATCTTGTTTCTAGAAAATGCCTATATTGTATTGCGTGGTGGCCAGGGGAGCCACTGTTCTCGCAAAACATGCAGCGTGTGCAGGAAATTTTGCAGAAGTTACCGAAGAGTTTTGCAAAAAACTGGGCTTCGGGATGGCCGTCAGTCATTTTCTCACGGGAAGTGCGTTATATATTCCTTCGGTGTTATTGATAGACAGTTGATTTTAAAAACTAAATGTATGTATATATATATATATATATATATATATATATATATATTATATTATATATATATATATTTATGTATATATATATATATATATTATATATTATATATATTATATATTATATATATATATATATATATATATATATATATATATATATATATATATATATATATATAAACATTTTTAGTCTGAAGTGAAGTCATTTGGGAAGAAAACTTGTTCGATATGAATGAACTAATTGATATATTCATTCATTCATACCAATGAACAATTTATTTATTTGATATTTCAATATTATTTTCTTATTTTCAGGTATTTGTTTCATGAAGACACGGAAGATGCAATTACTTATCTTTGTATTACCGATGATGTAAGCACATCTTAAGTTGCATATATATTAGGTTCTTTTATAATATAAGCTGTCGCCGTGCATATGTCAGGTTTTCAACACCGTGCAGTGGCGTACCCAGGGGGGGGGCTAGCCGCTAGGGGGACATCAGCCTCCCCATCGCGATTTCAGCCCACCCTGTTTTTCCATTTTTTCCTGTGGTAGTGGTCCCTGTTGGTTTCAAAATTTACCGGCACGTCCCCAGTCGACCAAAACCGTGGTTCTTTTTGTGGTAAGGGAATTTACCCAATTTATAGTTGATAAGAAGATTTTTTATACAAAGTCTGATTTGTATTCCTGCGTTCTGTGGAAGTTTTTTTAGGCTGCTCTGTATATTGTAGGCTTTTGAAAGATCCAAGGCTTTCGCCTTTCTTCACGATGTAAAGACAAGGTATGAAGGAAAAAAGTCCATGTATTCTTAACAGCAATACGTAACTTGACGAAGTACAGGGACA